>VDFB02000009.1:49990449-50274194 GCA_007258455.2 Sequoia sempervirens | reverse complement strand
ATCTCAATGCAAATGTGTACTATCATTTGAATTCTCACAATCAAATGAAGTTTTGTAAATATGAATCACTTTATGAAATCAATGAGAGCAATTGAAATTCTTTGTTATTGAACGCTCAATCCTGTACTTCATTTTATTGTAAAATGATGAAAAACAATTACTTGAAACTATGTTTCCTCATCTCAGTGCATAACTATTACTTATAAAATGATAAACCAGATACAATCAACAATTAGCATATGCAGAAACAATTGTATTTTTCACTTTCAAATATAACAGTATTTAGTCAGCTCCACCAATTGAGATGTAGTGAAAAATTGGTAACATTTTGGCGATTTCCGCTAAATGCTTGCCTGCTAAGCATAGATCAATTGCCTTAAAGCACTCCACTAGGCACAAAGTCAAATCTGCCCCTTCATGAAACTCATAAATTTGAACAGCAACACTCCAAACAACAAGAAAACAAAGCGAAAAAGAACTGAAAGCAAACTAACAGGCCCTGATGGCCAACAGAACATGCGTAGCAACGCTTAGGGAAAGCAAAACTACTGAAAGTAAATGTGCGTAATGCACTTATTTGCACTACTACTCTACTTATCTACAAGATAGAACTTATCTCAGAGGAAATGCTTGAGGTGGATCCCATTAACTAGGATAGATAGCACCTCTCCAGTCAACTTAGAAAGTTGGAATGTGTTGTGTTCCTTGCACTCCGTGATCACATAAGGCCCATCCCAAATTACATCGAATTTGGAATGTCGTCCAGGTTTTCTTTTAAATTCATTCCATTTGAAAGCCAGATCTCCAACAATGAACTCATGTAGTCTTGCCCTCTTATCAAAATAATTCTTCATCTGAGCTTGATGTATCTCTAGCTATCTTAGAGCCTCTTTCCGAGTTTCCTCTAGCTCTACTAGTTGTGCAGATATCACCTCAAGAGGTTGTTCGTTCATCAATTCTAGTTCTTTAACATAACTTAAAGTCGGCAACTCAATGGAAATAGGTAACTTAGCTTCTTTGCCATAAGTTAGAACAAAAGGAGAACAACCAGTGGCTCTTTTAGGAGTTATTCTGTCAGCCCATAGGGCTAACTTAAGCTTTTCATGCCATGTCCGCTGATTATCCTCAACAGTCTTCTTGATTATCCGAATTAGATTCTTATTTGTATATTCTACCTGACCATTGCCCTGCGGATAATAATTAGAAGACGTGTTCAAATAAATATTATTTCTAACTAACCAATCAGAAATCCTCAAACCAATAAAAGACAAACCATTGTCAGAAATGATTGAATATGGAACACCAAATCTTGATAAAAATTAAGCACAGAAGTCTCATTTGCTTCCTTTAAAGCAACTTCCTCGGTCCACTTTGTAAAATAGTCTATGGCAGTAAGTATCCACTTATGACCCGTGCTTGAAGGCAGATTGATAGGACCAATAAAATCTAAGCCCCACTTAGCAAAGGGTTGTTCCACCTGAATCGGATGCAGGGGCAGCGCTGCAAGCCTCTGCTTTCCAGAAAATAAAGCACATTTCTCACATTTTCTGACCCAAGCAATAGTATCTTTGAAAAAAATTGGCCAATAATAACCAGCCCACATAGTTTTTAGGGTTGTTTTTCTTGCAGCAAAATGACCTCCTGAAGGTCCATCATGAAATTCTACTAAAAGCTTGTCAATTTGATCAGGCTGAATACATCTCAATAAAATACCTTGGAAATCTCTCCTATAAAGAATGCCATCAATAATTGCATAAGGAATGGCTTGTAATTTGTAATACCTTCTTTTTTTCTGTCTAAACCTTTAGGGTACTCACTAGTTTGCAAATAATGCATCATTTGCTGCAACCAGGTAGCAGGAGACGCTGGAACAACACCTGCAACATCATTATTTAGCACTATATCCATATTTTTAGCTTCTTTTAAGCTGATGTCTTCATTCCCAGCAATCTGTTGACACAAACCCTTGCCTCTAACGAGCTTGGTTACCTTTATATCAATGTCAAACTCCATTACTTTGGTAATCCAACCAATGTGTTTATCATTAATATCTTTGTTAAGTAAGAAATCCTTAATAGTTGAATTAGCTACCAACAAATGGATCTTGCTATTGGACAGCATATGCCTAATTTTTTTTAAACTTCTCACAACAACAAAAACATGCTTCTCGACAAAAGAATACCTCACCTCATAATCATGCAATACTTGGCTGAAAAATGATACAGGCTGCTCCAAGCCTTCATCGTTTTGCTGGCATAACATAGCTGAAACTATATCTACTCCTCCAAAAGCATACATAATGAAGTCTTTGTCAAAATTTGGATTAATGAGAGTAGGAGCAGCTACAAGAGCTTCCTTAATCTGCTCAAAGCTTCTCTTACCTTCCTTGGTCCAACTAAAAGGCATATTCTTTTTAAGCATAGAAGTGAGAGGTTGCAACAAAGCTGCAATATTCGGTATGAACCTTCACACAAAATTTATTCTTCCAAGAAAGCTTTGCAAGCCTTTCTTGTGAGCTGGTAATGGTAATTCAAGAATTACAGAGACTCTTTCAAGATCTATAGAAATACCTTGCTTTGAAACAATATGTCTAAGGAGTTTACCTTCATGTACAGAAAAAATACACTTCTTCGGATTGAGAGACACTCTGAACTCTCTGCATCTTTGAAAAATCTGCTCTAAATGATCAATATGTTCATTAGCATTTCTGGAAAAAATATTAATATCATCTAAATATACCAGAACGAACTTGTTCATAAAGCCATGAAAGGCCATATCCATCGCTCGCTGAAAAGTTGCTCCAGCGTTGGATAAGCTGAAAGGCATCTTCTTGTAGGCCATTGTGCCCCACTTGGTGGTAAATGATGTCTTGAATTGATCTTCTTGATTAACCAGAATCTGGTTGTAACCTGAATAACCATCTAGCAAAGAAAATTTGTCAGAACCAGAAAATACCTGTAGAATTTGCTCCATCGAGGGGAGTGGGTAGTGGTCTTTCAATGAAGCCTTATTTAAATCTTGGAAATCGACACATAATCTGATTTCCCCACTTTTCTTCCTAACTAGCACTAAATTTGACACCCAAGAGGTGTGTTTGATAGGAAAAATAATACCACTCTCAACTAATTTATTTAGTTCAACCTTCATAAGGTGTTCTAATTTGGGGTTAAGAGGTCTCTATTTTTTCCTTACTGGTTTTGCACCAGGTTCTAGCTCAATAGTATGCTGGGCTCGTTCTAGGTTAAAACCTCTCAAATCCTTGTACTCCCAAGCAAAAACATCACTGAATTTGTGACATAATAGAATAAATGCTTGTTGTTCCTCTTCATTACATACCTTTCCCAGCTTGAGAAGCTTTCCTTTGAAGATTTTAATGGCTGCATAATGTTCTTCCTTAACGGTCAGGCCACACTTGTCTTTCCACGCTTGGTCATCTGAATTGAACACAGATTCCAAGGTCACCAATCCTTTTGGCAGCTTGTTGGTCTTCAATTGCACAATCTGTTCATCATATTGCTACTACCATTTTTATTGGTTTCCATTTGCAAACTCAGCTTCAACAATCAAGAAATTTACAATTTTCTCATCGCTGTCAAAAACTTGCCAGCTCACATTATTGTCAGGCACGGAAGGTCTGACCACTATTTTTACATATTGACGTGCCTCTACTTTATGAATTTCATTGGGAATATCAAACTGGGCTCCTATGGAAGTGAGCCTATCAGCATGCTTATTTTCATTTTTAGGAATCGAAACAATATTAAAAGCATCAAAATCTTCCATCAAATCACATACACAATGCTTATATTTCTTAAGCAAATCATTCTTGGCAGCATTTAAATTTCTGATTTGATTTACAATTAGTTATGAATCACTATAAACTTGCAAGCATTTAATACCTCATTTGTGGGCCCATTCGAGGCCATGCACCAATGCTTCATATTCAGCTGTATTATTCGAATAGCTGAAAGAAAATCTGCAAGATGAAAAGTATTTATCTCCTTCTGGTGAAATCAACATAGCCCCACCTCCAGCACCAATACTGCTTCTCGAGCCATCAAAATAAAGCTTCCAAAGCTCGTTTTCTATTTTTGCAGACTATTCCTCCTCTTTACAAAGATTAGGCATATGAAAATTAGGTTCTCGAATCATATAACCTCCTAATCCTATCTCATATGTGTGCTGGAATGGATCAAGCTCATGATCTCCGGCTACCCATTCATCTAGATTGATACTTTCTATATGGGTGTTGCAATCTGAGGTCATGGTTTGCTCCTGCAGTGCACAAGTGGCATAGAGGTTAGCGTTTATAGGATTTGGCGAATATGGTTCGATATGGTCTTTGGCGAGAGGCTCAGACTTTATAGTCACTTCCGTACCATACCTTGTTCTAAAGAAAAGATGAGACCAATCTGAAGATAGAAACCCACCCAACTTGGCTGTGAAATCCCTTGAGAGATAAATGGAAAAGTGCAGTGGCAAGTCAATGACATTTATATCTTGATGAATAGCAAAAATCGGGGATGCGTGCAAAGTAAGAGCCAAATTCTTGATAATACTAGCGGTTTTAACAGCAAACCCATCTAATTGAACTACGCCTTTTTGGGGATTAGGCTCATAAATAAGACCTAACTTATCCGCTAAACTCTTAGTGATGGCTGAACTACTGGCACCAGAATCAACCATACAATTATGAACAATTTTATTGCCAATAATCAGACTTAAGTAAAATGGGGGAGACTTTACCTCTTTAATTTTCTGCTCACTTTTATCCTCCAGATCGTTAGCAAGCACGACTTTAGCAACCCCTTGATCAATATCATCAGAAATAGACAGCTCCGCTAAAGCGTTTTGCAGAAAAAATTTCTGACCTGGGATGTGCAAAGCATCTAATACCGACATACTGGTAGTAGCCTTTCTGAGGTGCTCAATAATATTAAATGATGTAGAATTTACCTTATGCTGGTTTTTTGTGACAGCAACATCATTTTGCCTCTGCAAAGGCTGCAAATGCATTCTTGACTGCTCCTTGCTAGGTATCTCTTGGCCTATTTGCAAAATCTGCATTTTAGGCTGCACTGCAGCATTAACATTTGATGACGAAATGGGTTGCTTACTGTTCATAGGCTGCTGCTGTGAATTTCTAGCTTGCTACCCCGGATCCATAGCTCTCTTTTTTGATCTGGTATTGGCTGAAACAGGAGAACTTTGTTGATCCTGACCATTCATGCCACAAAACTTGGAACTTTGCCAGTTTGGCAAGGCAACTTTCACGTTATCTTGTTGTTCTTGACTCTAATCTGCAACATTTTCCGAACCAGCATAGCTGTTCTGGACCATTAAGGCCTGATTTCTCATACCATTAGCACATGCGGATTGGTTATGGGGCTGATTGCATGGGTAACACCAATCACATTCGTGGGCAATATTATTTTGGGGTACAAGTTCCTTTGACGAACTGGCTGTGTTGGGGTTGTATGGTTGGAATGGCCTAGGGTTAAAAGTCTTCCTTTGGCCTTAATAGTCATTCTGAAAAGTAGGCCTATTTGGTTGGTTCTGCTGATAAGTGGCTTGATAAGGTCTATTTTCATGACCAACTTGCTTCTTAATGCTTACAAGATCATTCCCGAAAGTCTTGAGTATACTTTTAATCTCTTGAAATTCTTGGTTCGGGGCTGGAGCAGCAACTTCTTGGGTTGCGTTATGATAGCCTATTGCTGGAACAGGTGGGACAACAGCTAAAGGAGGTACAACAGTAGGGTTAGGTGGCTATATTTCTAGGAATAAAGGCATAGGAGGCCTAGGGGTTATGTCTCCAGCTTGGATGAGACAGTTCTCAGCTCTAATGGCTATGTCATAAGCGTTAGGGAGTGTATTCCCACCCATAGACTGAGTCATGACTAAAATTTTACTATTCAAAGCTCTTAAGTAAAACAGAAAAGCATGTGTTGGTAGAGGTTTTACCATTGTAGGAGTCTTGTCCCAGGTTCTCTGAAATCAGTACTTGAAATCAACCAAGTACTCATGTGGCGCCCTCTGAATGGTGCTCAATTGCTCTAATAGAGACAGATTATCAGATTTATCAACAAAAAATTGATATAAACTATTACCTAATGCATCCCATGTCACAATTGAGTTGGTTGTGAGGCCTCTGAACCATTGTAACACCCTCCCTTTGAGTGACACAACCAATAGCCTTAACGTGACATTCTCTTGCGTGAACGTGACATTCTCTTACGTGATGTTGTGAACTGAGCATAAGGTGGCTACGTCACGAATATGCTCAACCGGTGTAGTGAGGTCCTCCCCAGTGAAATATGGCAGGATCCTAAGGGTTGCAACTGGGATGTCATCATGTTGAGCGATGTCTAATGGGTTGCCTCCATTAAAAGACACGAACGGGTGCTGCCTTGGCGCTACCATTGGTGGTGCTTGTGATATTGGAACCGGTACTCCTGGTGATAAAACCAAAGAGCTGAAAATAGGAGGTGTTGATTTCAATCTCGCAGGTGTTTCAAAGATCCTCCTTGTTGTTTTTCCTCCTCTTCATGGTGGGGACAACTCTCGATATTTGAAAGGTATCGTACTTGATCTGGTCCATATTTTTCTCATGCGCAGGCTGCACCAAGTCTGCATGCAAAATCAAGATCGGAGTCGACAAGTATATTGAAATGAGCCTTCAAAAGGCTA
This sequence comes from Sequoia sempervirens, assembly GCA_007258455.2. Lineage (NCBI taxonomy): Eukaryota > Viridiplantae > Streptophyta > Pinopsida > Cupressales > Cupressaceae > Sequoia > Sequoia sempervirens. The sequence goes on along the minus strand of VDFB02000009.1, from coordinate 50,267,504 downwards.
CACAAATATGCTGCATACACCAAACAACAAATTAAAAACTCTAAAATTCTCTTAAATGGCTTTCAGAGTCCCACCGGGTGTGCCAAAAACTGTTATCAATCCGATATGCACCCTTTGTTAGATTTGCAGAAAATCAGACTATCTGTTGAAACATGGAAGCTCTTTTTAGATGTGGGTGATCTATGCAAAAAGAGAATCTCCAGAGTGAGCTGGTTCTCCGAATGATGAATATTATTCTAAGTAATTTATGGGAAAAGGGATAGAAGGATGACTAAAATTAAAACCTATGACTAACAAATGATTTTCAAGACTTGATAATGATTTAATGATGATTCTAATTTCTTCCTCACAAACAACTTTTAGAAAAACACAATATCTCACAACCTCTCATGAACAATTAACACATAAATAATTTGCATGAAGACCTGATTTTAAATACAACATGCAACCTGTATTTTTGAACTTTTTGCATCAAGAATTGTAGTCTTAGGACATAACAAGGACTCTGTGAACAAAAATCACAATATAACATCAAACTGAAACTGCAAGTAGACACAAAAATGAGAAGTAGGAATGTTGTTTTTATTCAACTGAAGGAGTATGCCAAAATATGTCTAAACTGAGTACAAAATGAGTTTACAAGCTCCAAAATGTGTGAGAGCAAGAAACTGAAACCTGAACTGAGAAAAAAAGAAGAAAAAACTAAGTTTCTTCAAGATATAACCCTCTAGAAACCCTAATATGAGCTCACAAGAAAAGCTCAAGGAAAAGGTACCAAACTGTCTCAAAAGTCTACATAAAATCAGAAAAAACACATTGTTTCCATGTTCATACTGAAAAGCTCTTCAAAAAAATCCAAATATGCTTTTAAAGCAAAAAAAACACCTTATCTCTCCAAGAGGAATCTTAAATCTGACCCAAGGAAAAAATCTCAACCCCAATCTGCTAAAAATAGCAAAGATAAAAAACAATCTGCTTTAACTTTGCTTTACATAGTTGTAGATTTTATCTTCTCTCAATTAGACCTAATTTTGCAATTAAAGATTGTTTTGAAATCTTTTGCAAATTATTACAACTTATATCTCCAATGAACATCTGAAACAATACCTTTGTTCTCTTTTATTGAACAATGCTTCTTGTAATCAGGCATTATGTATGCCTGTTCACTATCAGAAACAAAACAATGTTGTGGCTTTAACATGAAACAAAATGCATTTTTTTACATCCTATGGTAGAAGAACATGATCATATAGCCATGTTTTAGATGAATGTACTTAGTTGAATTAATGAACCAATTTAAACCAACTGTTCACCTATAGCTTTGAAGCAGTACCTACTTTATTGTTATGAGTGAATAGTAGGTTTGATGGTTTAATGAATGAATATTCTTTACTCTTTCAGTTGTATAACATTTCTTTTCTTGAAGAACATGATGATTGCAATCCCTTCTCAGCCCACTTGTAATAAATAAGGGGCAGCATGCCAAGCTCTACCCTTGTGGGAGCCCATTTTTCTCCACATGCTTGGTCTTCAAATTATAATCAGCTTCATGATTTTCCCTATACCTGCACAAAGAAACAAATGATGTTAGCATAAAACAATATATCATGATATTGATGTCTCTTCCAGCTCATGTTTCTACACCTTTCTTGATTTTTTTAGTGCATGATTAGTAGCATACTACATTATCATTGATGGTTCATGTAGGTATATTCATAGTTAGAGCTTCTAACATCCCTCTCTTCCTTCCTACAGGTCAATGGAGCTCAAAGAAGACAAATGGTGCACCAATTCTACGACAGTCATCAATCAATAGGAAATGATTATTATGTTTATACTTATCTGATTGTTCCTTTTATGCATCTTCCATAGTGTAGTGTGATGCTTATGATGCACTGTAACAGTTACATCCATGGCTTGTGTGGATATTTGATTTCATTCTTTCTACTTTTCATTTTGATAAGAAAAATGCATCTTAATGGAAATTTGTACTATCATTTGAATTCTTGCAATCAAATGAAATTCTGTAAATATGAATCACTTTATGAAATAAATGAAAGCAATTGAAATGATTTGTTATTGAACGCTCAATCTTGTACTTCATTTGATTTTAAAATGATGAAAAATAATTACTTGAAACTCTGTTTCCTCATTTCAATGCATAACTGTTACTTATAAAATGATAAACCAGATACAATCAACACTTAGCATATGTAGAAACAATTGTATTTTTCACTTTCAAATATAACAGTATTTAGTCAGCTCCACCAATTGAGCTATAGCAAAAAATTGGTAATAGTTAATCCACAATATTGTTCTAAGTATACTCAGAAGAAAATATTACAAGATGAGAATGCACTTGCATTCAGGCACACTCCCTAGAGCTCACTACTCAAAAATTGAAAGGCTTACTACATTACAAAAGTTTGGAATACTTCCAAAGAGTTTGAACTTATAAAGTAGCATCTACCAATGACTAATTATAGTTTCGGCTAGGCTCAACAATCGAATTCAGAACCTCCTGACTGATTCTGCTCTTCTGCTCTATTTTGCTTCAATTCGCACCAAAAATCCTGAATTCACAAGTGAGACTATGCATAATCGCTCTACTGAACTTCTAACATTTGCAAGATACATCAACTCACTTTGAAGACACACAAAATGATATAATTGATCACTTATATATATCCACCACCAAGAATTCAATCGCTACATGTCAGCTTCAACAAAATAAGAAAATATTCACAAACAGTCGGCTCAAATCATCCATAATATTCAATGCGTATCCACAAGAGTCATCCACAACATATTGAGGAACCAAACCAAAATGTTTAAACAAAAAAATACTTAAACAATAACTCCTCAAATATCCACAACACACCATATTCACCAAGTTACCCTCAAAATATTGATGAACAGAAAATTAGTTCACCAGACCTTCTAACTTCTACCCAAATTGATACAAGGCACCAAGATTTATAGATAACACATATTATCCATTGAACAATACTCCCTGAGATCCATAGCATAAAATAATAACAAAAAATATGCATATGAATCAAAGAACATGAAGTTACCAAATGCTCTGTTCTAACTAAATAGATAACTACTAATCTTCAATATGTCTGCCGGTATGAGAAAATTGCAATGCACAGATTGACTAGCTAACAAGGGTTGCCATAAATGAAAACACCAAAAAAATGTGCAGTGTCTCTTTCCAACAATCTCCCCCTTTGGCATTGATGGAAACACTTAGTGAAAAATGACTAAGTGTCAGATTAGTACCAAAAAATACACTACCACCCAAAACTCCAAAAAGATCTTCATTCACAGCTCAAAACTACAACTACTCCTTAGATGAATATACATTTTTTATTGTTCTATTCTCCCCCTTTGACATCAATGGAAAATATGGGGAATCCACATACAAAACTCCTATAAAAAAACAAAAAACTTCAAACTTCATATGTACAAACTTTGTTTCAAACAACTTACATAAACTTGAAGATATCTACAAAAATTATCTTTAACAAGTTCAAGCTTGTGTCCCAACATTTCTTGAGACTTTCTAGAATAGTTATGTGACCACAGAGTAAGTAAGACTACACTTTTACAGCTTCAAGGATCACTGGATCACTAACCGCTATAGCATCTTGTGCTTCTTTTAAAGTATTCAACATGGTTTCCATCTTTGGACCAATTAGCCCTCTAAGTTCACTAGCTCTTTCCACAACTCTGTCATTATCATGCTTCAGACTTTTTATTTTTTCAAGTAAGGATATAACTTGACCTTCTTGTTCTCCAATAGAAATAGTTAAAGGATCAAAAGCATCAAAAATACTAGCTAACTCTTTCTCATGATCCTTAACCTTCTTCTCATTTTCCTCAGTAAGTTTTAACAAAGACAAACACGACTTATAAATCCTTCCACCTTCTGACAATGCACTTTGAAATTTTTTCACATAGGTAGCTAACAGAGATTTTTCATTTACTATCAATCCTTTCAACCTACTGATCTTCCTAGCATCAAATTCCTTCTAAACTTTGACCAAAGCTGACTTCTCAAGCGACTCAAAATGAGTACTTACTGAATTTATAAGTTTCTTCAGCTCACCGGAGGAAGAACTGGATGGATCCTTAACATAAGTAGGCATGATCCTTTCCAAAATGCTAGATGCCAGATTCAATAACTCATAGTCCTCAATGTGAGACTTCATAATTTCTTCCCTAGCCTTAGCTTGTGCAAATGATGTGACTTTCATTTTCTAAATTAGGGACAAGGTAGACAAATGAATAGGATCATCTCCCAACTCAAGATCAAATTCTTCCTTTTGCTCTTCTAGAAACCTCTTCATTGCCTTTGGAGTGTCTCTTACTTCCACTGGAACTCCCTTGACTTCAACCTTCTTTTCCTCAACTACTGTTTCCACAACCACAAATTTTTGCTTGTCATTTGGAGCTTCAATTTCTTCAACTGATACAATTTTGGGAGCTTCAGTCTCCATAGGTTCTTCTTTAGTATGTACATTAGGAGGAATATGAGTATCCTCAATTGTAACCTCTTCATTTACCGGACCAGATGAGATATCTTCCACATGATCTTCTTTAGAAACAACATCAATTATGTTCTTTAATAGAATTTTCTTCAGAATGCTTTCTATTTCTTTTTCTACCTCTTCGGTTTTACCCAACATAAGCTTGTTTATTCTTGTTTTTCTTTTGAAATCTCTTTTTTCTTCTTTTAGAATTGCTTTCATTTCTTCAACAAACATTACCAGACTTAAATTTGCAAGAACCCATTCTCTCAATTGCTCTTCTTCAGTTCTAGCATTAACTCTCCTCATCTCCAAAATTTCATACAATTCCTTAGGAAACTGTGCCATTATCTCAACAAGAGTCATATTGAAATTGTTCACATATTTTATTGTAGCCTCCTCAAGGACTCTTTGACCAACAGTATCAAAGGTACCATACACTTCACACAGGGGGTTAAGATTTTCATCCTTAATTATACCTCTTTCAACTTCCTCTACTGACATACCTGGTTTGTCAGGCTTCATCTTATTTTTTGCTTTAACCTCTTCACTGGAGGGCTTCACTATTGTTTCTGCAAGGGTGCTCATATGCTTTATTTCTCTAACTTCTTCATCAAATTTTGTCTCATCATCATCTGAAATAGCTTTATACACTCTTGTGCTCTTATCCTTCTTCCTTTTACCAGATACTTTAACCTGAGCTTTTGCAGGGGATGACTTCTTTGCATGACCTGATAGGGGTGATGAGCTCCTTTTTTATCTAGTTCGAACATAGGATGCTACTGGACTAGTAGATTTAGTTTTAGCAGGCTCTTTTCCTTTTTCACTTTCAACTTTTTCTCTTTTCCTTCTTGCTTCTCTTATAGCTTCTACAGATATACCCATGCTCTCTACAAAGACTTCCACTTATTTCATCACTCTCCGGACTATCATTGGTTTCTTCAATTGCTCATGGACTTGCATATTTTTCTCAGCATATGTTCCAAACCTTTCTTCAAATGAATCCATAGGCTTACTCAACAGATGTTGTGTGTATAGCTCCAAGATTCTCTCCTCAACTTCATAACCCATAGGAATAATCCAGACAGTTCTAGGTTCTCCTGCTTCCATCAAGTACTGATCAATATCCACCATAAAACAAATTGTATCCTTATACTTCTCCACAATAGAAGTGGGAATTCTTTCCCTTGCTTGCATTTCATTCTGAAAGTTTTTGAGATATCCCCAGATTGCAGTTTTCTTGGCTTGCAAATCACCAAGGCCGAATAACATGTCTCTAATCTGAACAACAACAGGCTTATCACTTTTCCAATGCACCTTCCCTACTCTCAAAACTTCACCCATGAAATAAAAGAACAAACATAGTAAAAAATTACCGTATTTAAAGGAATTCTTATTGTCTTTCTTAATCTTACCAAGATTTTCCATAAGCTGACTTCGAAGCAATTCACACAAATCATACTCTGCATTCTCCTTTACCATTTGATAGGCTGCATATATGGTTGTACCAGATATAAATTTTTCTTTGCTAGAGTGATATATCTTATAACCAATGACTATTGAGGAAAATTTCACACCCACATCAATGATGTTATCAATTGTCACTGCTCTTCTATAAAATACAGAACCAGTTGCATTAGTGAGTGTTTGATTTTTCACAGACTTCAAAATTGGCAATCAACGAGAGAAATTTAAACCTGTAACAACACTTATAGCCTCTTTTGTAATCTTGAAGGGTTGATTTAGCCACATGAATTCAACATGAACTCAACTTAAGATGTACTAGACTCATTTTGTTTCATCAAACAAGGGAAATTTCACAATTTGTGTGAATTTCTTTTCCTCTAAGGTTTTGAATTCGGGCTTAACACAAAAATCCTTTCCAACAATGTATTTGGAATATAGATTTAGCAACTGTGAGCTTCCTAACTCCTCAATATTGGCATGAATGTATGCCCTACTATCTTCAATGTGCAAAAAATCATACAGAATAGACAAAAATGCACCTAAGGGCTTGGTCTCAACAAACTTGAAATGATGCCATTTAAACTTAGGATGGGGTCTATCCTTGACTTCAACTACCAATGGAGTAGCCATTTTCACAAATTCACAGTTTTACAAGTTTTCCCGAAAAATACCTTTTAGCCGGATTAGGGTTTGAACTTCAAATCGCCTTCATGCTTGAATTATCACCAAATTTTGCCAAAGTTTGCTTCAAAGCTCTTCAAACTTCTTCTCAAAATGCAAAGTGACAAATGAAGGATAGAAATAACCTTTTATCATTTGCACACCTAAATTTTTTGACGCAATAAATGTTTTTTCCCTAACACATCCAGATACCCTGTTTCCATATACTGTAAAAGATAACTCTTATGCGGAACTTCAATTCTACATAAATTTGTTCAATAGCATCCATAAATCATCAATATAATCATTGAACTCATCCACATCTAGATGTCGATTTCTTGTAGGGGGTTTGAAATATTTTCTTCAAAGTTTCCCCTAGGCCAAAAGCCTTAACCTAATTCCCGGAGGAATTACTAGAAGGTGATTCTGGTGCTGGCTCATTTCCTACAACAGAGGGACTCTTCTTTACCCATGTCTTCTTCATCTACTTCCTGATCTGATCTGTAGTGACTTTCCCTTTTCCTTTTTCATCCTTTTGCATGATTCTTCTCTGATTTACCAGACCTCTTCTACAGAATCTAGCAATATGACTAGTTTTGTTGCAATTGTAGCACACCATATTTCTTTGTCCATACTAGTTGTTCCACTATCTTTCTCTTGATCTACACTAGTTAGAAATATGGCCAAATCTATTGCAATTATAACATATAAAATTCCTATAAAAGTTGTTCATCACATTTTTGCATTCATTTGACTTATGACCATACTTGTTACAATTAAAGCACTGACTGGAGAATGATGGATCATTTGAATTCATTCTACTTTTGCATTGAGCTGCCATATGACCAAACTTATTGCAAACATAATAGATACCATTAAACCTTTGAGCATTAGGTTGTCTTATCAAATACCTTACAGTGTTCATCTAATTTCCTTGTCTGAACCTCCTTTGTCTAGATTTCCTTTTTCCTTGTCCAGATCTAGAACTTTCTCCTTCTTCATATCCAAGACCTCTCTTATCACCATCAGTCCTTTTAGTTTTAATTAGTTCATCAAGCTTGGTTGAGTTAATCTTGAACTTCTCCTTGAATTCATTTGCTGTAGCAAGTTCATCTCTGAGATCAACAATGTGCTTTTCAAGCTCTTCCTCATTATGTTTGGATTTTTCTAACTCAAGGCCCAACTAAATGCATCCATCAGTAATTCAACTGCATTCTTCATATTTCTCTTTCAGGGATTGGGAAAGATTTTCTTCATTTTTCTTCTCGTCTTCAATTTCCTTAGTCATCCTCATCATAATAGATTACATCTCATGCTTTTGAACTACATTATCCCTGGCAAGGTTTTCACATTATTTTTTCTTTTTCTTTAGGTTTTGACTCAACTGTTCAGCTACAATGTGTTTACTGTCTTCATGCTTGATTTGATCACAAAGTTCCCTTCTCTTCTCTCTAGACTTATTGATTTTTTCTTTCAATGACTCAATGAATCTCTCAACATTCATGAGATTTGCTTGTAATTCCCGAACTTCAGATTTTTCTTGATCAAGATCATCTAGGGCCACCATAAGTTTTTTTTTGAAGACTACTTGAATCCATTGAAACACTTTCCAAGATCTTCCCAAATATTTTAAGCTTCTTCCGAGGAATTGAGCTCTGATACCATTGTTGGAATCAAGCAACACTATAAAAGTGTTGATAACATTCAACCAAAATAAAAATGCATGCACATAAGATAAATAACCACAAAACCATAACACAGGGATTTTTTACGTGTAAACCCTATTAGGGGAAAAACCACGGTGGAGGTTAATCCACAATATTGTTCTAAGTATACTCAAAAGAAAAGATTACAATATGAGAATGCACTTACATTCAGGCACACTGCCTAGAACTCACTGCTCAAAAACCAAAAAGCTTACTGCCTTACAAAAGTTTGGAATACTTCCAAAGAGTTTGAACTAATAAAGTAGCATCTACCAATGCCTAATTATAGTTCTGGTTAGGGTCAATAATCGAATTCAGGACCTTCTGACTGATTCTGCTCTTCTGCTATGTTTTGCTTCAATTCGCACAAAAATCCTTAATGCACAAGTGAAACTGTGCATAATCGCTCTATTAACCTTATGACATTTGCAATATACATCAAATCACATCGAACACACACCAAAATGATATAATCAATCACTTATATATATCTGTCACCAAGAATTCAATCGCTACATGTCGACTTCAACAAAATAAGAGAATATTCACAAACAATCAGCTCAAATCATCCATAATATTCAATGCCTATCCACAAGATTTGGCCAAAACATAGTGAGGACCCAAACCAAAATTTTCAAACACAAAAATACTTAAACAATAACTCCTCAAATATTCATGACACACCATATTCACCAAGTCGTCCTCCAAATACTAATGAATAGAAAATTAGTTCACCGGACCTTCTAACTTCCACCCAAATTGATACAAGGCACCAAGATTCATAGATAACACATATTATCCATCGAACAATACTCCTTGATATCCAAAAAATAAAATAATAACATAAAATATTCATATGAATTGAAGAACATGAAGTTACCAGATGCTTTGTTCTAACTAAACAAATAACTATTGATCTTCAATTTGTCTGTCGGTATGAGAAAATTGCAATATGCAGATCAACTGGCTAACAAGGGTTGCCATCAATGACAACACCAAAAAACATGTGCAGTGTCTCTTTCCAACAAAGGAGGGAGGGAGGGAGAAAGAGAGAAAGAGGTATATATAGTTAGGTCAGATAGAGAGAAGTAGAGAGAGAAGCTTGGTGGAGGAGAGTCGAGAGGAGGGAGGGAGAGGTAAATAGGGATAGTTGAGATAGATATAAGGACACAGAGAGAGGTAGGTAGAGAGAGGGTGAGGAGAGATAAAAAGAGAGTGGAGGGAGAGAGGAGAGATAGAAAAAGGGGGGAGGGAGAGATAGAGAGATAGAGAGACAGAGAGATAGATAGAGATAGGAATAAAAAGGTAGGGAGAGAGAGAGTTGAGATAGAGAGAGTAGAGAGGGAAGGAGAAAGAGATAGAGAGGGAGGTGATAGAGATATGTGAGAGAAAAGTAGAGATGGAAGAAGGTAGATATATTGAGAGAGGGAAGGAGGGAGGGAGGGAGAAAGAAATATGTATAGAGGGATAGGTGGGTAGAGAGAAGTAGAGGGGGAAGGGGAGAGAGAAATGAGAGAGAAACATAGAGAGGTAGGTAGAGATATGTTTCTCTCTCACACAAACACATCTATCTCCCTCCTTAACTCTCCCTTCATACCTCCTTCCCTCTCTAAGTTTATCTCTACCTCCCTCCCTCGTATTTCTTTCTTACTCTCTCCTTCCCTCTCTTCTTCCCTCTCTCTACCTACCTCTCCCTCCACTCCCTAACACTCTCTACCTCTTGCTCTCCCTCCCCCATATTTCTCTCTTACTCTCTCCTTCCCTCTCTACTATCTATCTCTCTCTCCATTTCCCTCTCTACTCTCATTCTCTCCCCCCTTCCTCTCTCTCCTCTTTTACTTTCTCACTCTCTCACACACTCACCTCTATATCCTCCCTACCTCTTTGTCCCTCCCCTCTCTACTTCTCTCTATCTCTCCTCTCTCTATGTCTCCTTCCCCCTCTACCTATCTTTATCTCCCCTATCCCTCTCTTTACCTATATCTCCCTCCATCATTATGCATCTCACCTATGTCTCCCTCCCTACCTATTTACCTCTCTACTCTCTATCTCTCCTATCCTACACTCTACCTATCTCTCTTTGTCTCTCTCTCTCTCTTCCTCCCTCCCTCCCACCTTCCATCTCTACCTATATCTAATATATCCCTCTATACCACTTTCTCTCTCCCTGCATCCCTTCTTACCTCTCTCAATATCTCCACCTTCCTTCTTCCTTCTCTAATCTCTTTATCACATCTCTCTAACACCTCTCTCTCCCTCTCTCCATCACTCCCCCCTCTCCCCCTATTTATTTCATTCTCTCCTCTCCTCTCCCTCTCCCCCTCCCTCCCCTCTTTCTCTCTCACTCTCTCCTTCCCTCTATACTTCTCTCTATCTCTCTCTACTTCTCTCTATCTCACCTCTCTCTCCCCCCTCCATCCCTTCTTCCATGTCTAATTTTCTTTATCTCCACCCTCTCTATCTACCTCTATCTCTATCTCTGTCTCTATCTCTCTCTTCCTTCCTCCCACCCACATTCCCTCTCTACTTCTCTCTATCTAACCTATTCCTCTATACCTCTTTCTCTCTCCCTCCCTCCCTCCTCCTTGCCCTACTTCTCTCTATTACATATCTATATCACATCTCTCTCTCACTTCTCCCTTCCTTCGTCTCTCTCTCTCCTTCCCTATCTACTCTATCTCAACTCTCTACATATATATCCCTACCTCTCCCTCCCTCCCTCCACTCTCTTTATCTCTTTCTCTCTCACTCTCTCCCTCTCTCTCTCTCTCTCCTTTCTCCTTCCCTCTACTTCTCTTTATCTTTCCATTCTCTCTCTATCTCTCCTTTCGTCCCCTCTAATTCTATTTATCACATCTCTCTATCACCTATATCTCTCTCACTTCTCCCTCCATACCTCTTTGTCTCTACTCTCTTTATCTCACCTCTTTGGAGAGACATGGGAGAGGTAAAGAGGGATAGTTGAGATAGATTTTAGGGAGGGAGAGATAGATAGAGAGAGGGAAAGGAGAGAGAGGGGGTATGTAGAGAGGGAGAGGAGAAAGATAGGTGATAGAGAGAAGTAGGGAGGGAAGAAGGTAGAGAGAATAAGAGAGAGGAGGGAGGGAGGGAGGGAGGGTGAGAGAAAGAGGTATATAGGGGTAGGTTAGATAGAGATAAGTAGAGAGAGGAGGTTGGTGGAAGAGAGAGAGGAGGGGGGAGAGGTAAAGAGAGATAGTTGAGATAAATATGAGAGAGATAGGTAGGTAGAGAGAGGGTGAGAAGAGATAGAAATAGAGAGAGGGGGAGAGAGGATAGATAGAAAGAGGGGAGAGGGAGGGAAAGATAGAGAGATATATAGATAGAGAGAACAAGGGAAAGGTAGGGAGAGTTGAGATAGAGAGTAAGGATGGAAGGAGAGAGAGATGGAGAGAGAGGGAAAGGTAGGGAGAAAGAGAGTTGAGATAGAGAGAGTAGAGAGGGAAGGAGAGAGATAGAGAGAGGTGATAAGGAGAGGTGATATAGAGATGTGATAGAGAGAGAAGTAGAGAGGGAAGGAGGGAGGAAGGGATAAATAAATAATGATGTATAGAGGGATAGGTAGGTAGAGAGAGCATTGAGATAGAGAGTAGAGAGAGGGAGAGGAGAGACAAGGGGTAGGTAGAAAGGGAGATGAGAGATAGAAAGATGGGGGAGGGAGAGAGATGGAGTAATAGAGATATAGGGAGAGAGTTGAGATAGAGAGAGATTAGAGAGGGGAGAGAGAGGGAGGGAGAAGTGAGAGAGTAGAGAGAGGAAGGTGGAGAGATTGAGAGGAAGAAGGGAGGGAGAAATAACATGATATAGAGGGATAGGTAGGTAGAGAGAGGGAGGGGGAGATAGAGAGTAGAGAGGGAAGGAGAGGTAGAGAGAGTTGAGATAGAGAGTAGAGAGAGGGAGAGGAGAGAGAATGGGTAGGTAGAGAGGGAGAGGGGAGAGATAGGGAGACGAGATATAGAAAGATGGGGGAGGGATAGATATGTAGGTAGAGAGAGGTGATATAGAGACAGAGTAGAGAGGGAAGGAGAGAGGGGAAGGGAGGGAGAAGTTAGAGAGAGGAGGAAGGTGATAGAATGAGAGAGGGGAGGAAGGAGAGAGTGAGAGAGAGAGAATGAGGTATAGAGGGATATGTAGGTAGAGAGAAGTAGAGACGGAAGGAGAGATGGAGGGAGAGGTAGGGATGGGGAGAGAGAGGTAGGAAGAGAGAGGGAGGGGAGATATAGAGAAGTAGAGAGTGAAGGATAGATGGATGGAGAGGTAGGGATAGAGGGAGAGATAAGGGTTTAGAGAGAGAGGTGAGAGAGATCAATAGAGAGAGAGGTAGGTAAGGAGGGGGAGGGGGAGATAGAGAGAAGGAGAGAGGGGAGGAGAGAGGGAAGAAGAGGTAGGGAGGGAGGGAGAGAGAGGTGAGATAAAGAGAGAGGGAGGGAGGGATATTTAGGAAGAGAGAGGTGAGATAGAAAGAAAGAAAGTAGAGAGGGGATGGGGAGAGAGATAGGTGATATAGAGAAGTAGAGATGTAAGGAGGAAGGTAGAGAGATTGAGGGAAAGAGAGAGGGAGAGAGAAAGAGGTATATAGGGGTAAGTTAAATAGAGATGTATAGAGTGAAGTTTGGTGGAAGGAAGAGAGAGAGGAGGGAGGGATAGGTAAAGATGGATAATTGAGATAGATAGAAGGAGAGAGATGTAGGTAGAGAGAGGGAGATGGAAGATAGAAAGAGGGAGAGGGAGAGGGAGAGAGGAGAGATAGAAAGAGGGGGAGGGAGGGAGATATATAGAGAGTAGAGAGGAAAGGAGAGAGATGGAGAGAGGTGATAAAGAGAGAAATAGAGAGGTAAGAAGGTGGAGATATTGAGAGAGAGGATGCAAGGAGGGAGAGAGAAATAGGTATAGAGGGATAGCTAGGTAGAGAGAAGTAGATATGAAAGGAGAGATAGAGGGAGAGGTAGGGATGGAGAGAGAGGTGAGACAAAAACAAAGAGTGGTAGGTAGATAGAGGGAGGAGGAGATAAAGAGAAGTATAGAGGGAAGGATAGAGGGAGGAATAGGTAGGGAGGGAGAGAGAAAGAGAGGTGAGAGAGATAAGAGAGAGGAAGGAGGGATAGGTAGGGAGAGAGAGGTGAGATAGAGAGAAAAAGAGTAGAGAGGGAAGGGGAGAGAGAAAAGTGAGATAGGTGATAAAGATGTGTGATGGAGAGAGAAGTAGAGAGGTAAGGAGGAAGGTGGAGAGATTGAGATGGAAGGAGGGGGAGAGAGAAAGAGGTATAGAGGGATATGTTAGATAGCAAGAAGTAGAGAGAAAATGTGGGTGAAAGGAAGAGAGAGAGGGAGAGAGAGAGAGGGGAGAGAGAGAGAAGTAGAGAGGAAGGAGAGAGAGAGAGATAGAGAAGATTAGAGAGAGAGAGGGAGGGAAGGGAGAGAGAGAGAGGGAAGTAGAGAGTGAGAGAGAAAGAGGGAAAGAGAGGGAGGGGGGGTGGGGATGAGAGAGTGATATAGATAGTAGAGACATATATATAAGATAGAAGGAGAGAGAAGAGAAATGGGAGAGAGGGAAGGAGGGAGGGAAGGAGGGAGATAGAGATTAGAGAGGGAAGGAGAGAGAGATGGACATGCAAAGACGTAGTTTTTGAGCTCAAGGGAGAGAGTGTCAGATAAAGGGATGGAGATAGTGAGAGAGAGAGAGGTCTAGAGAATAAGAGATGAAAAAGAATGAGATAGAGAGAGAAAGATGAAATTTGATCTCCTGATTACTGAAGTTTGACCTCCTAATTATTGAAATTTGACATGTTGATTACTGAATTTTTTTGAAATCTTCCAAAAACTAGAATTTTCATTATAACTCCTAGAGATCTGAAACCAATCTCAAACATCCTAAAACTATATACATGAAATATAACTAAAATTATAAGTGTAGAAGAGGGGGATTCACTACTTATGAGTTCTCTTCATTTAGAGAGCCTCACAGGGAAAACTTCCCTAATCTACCTCAAGGAACAATAATGAAAGTTTTAGAATCATAAAGAGCAAGTCACGAAGATTCTCTGGGAAAAATGACAAGCTCTCAGCCAATGGACAACAACATGGGAAACGAAAAATAGCACGGTGTGCTAGCATCCCAGAGGCATGTTGGCATCTCGTACAGACCAGAGAATGAGAATGTCTCAAAAAATCGCAAAGTGAATGCCTCTATCCTAATTACTAAGAACTTACAAAATATAGGGAAATAACAAAGTGTAGTAGAAATGAAGTAAAGTAAAGAATAAATGATAAAGATATGGAGTAGAAAGGAAGGAAATACTTACAACCACATGAGTGCTAAAATGTCCACCAAATGAACATCTTCAAAACCTAAAAGCATGATATCTGGAGAGAATGTTGGGGCTATATACATATGGGTTTGCCTCAGTCAAACCCTTGTTTTGGTGTTCCCACCTCCATGGACAACCAAGAAGATAGAGAGAAAGAGTGTGAAGAACAAAGCGTGTGGTGAAAGAAAAACTCGCTCAGGAGTAGACCCCACACCACAAAGTAGGAGTGATAAAAGCAATCCCCGCTCAAGGAGGAGAACCCATATCACAAGAGAGGTAATAAAAGAAAACCCTGCTTGAGGAGGAGAACTCGTATCACCAAGTAAGTATGCAAATAGTAGGGGATATGGAATCCCAGGATGCTCACAAATGCAAATAAATAGAGATAGAGCTATATGGAGTGTTGTAAAGAGAGCTTGAGAGAGCTTGAAGTTGCTACAAAAAGTTGTATGAAGCTATATAAGAAAGTGATGGAGTGAGGCTAAAAGCTAGAATGAAGCTAGAGAAGTGCTAGCAAGACTTGGAAGAAGATAGAAGATGCAAATGGAGTGAGAAAACTTCTTTTTAGGAGAGAAAAGAAGCTTCTTGTGCCATTTCCAGGCATCCTCAGCCATTACCACTGAAAAAACTTGTTGACAAGTGGCAAACATGCATGAAGGTAGTTGTTTGAGCGTTGAAAACATCACAGGATGCTAGCACAGTATGCAGACATCTGTGTGGCGCGCTAGTGTCTAGACACATCATGCTACAAAACGACTAGAATGGAGGAAGCGTAAGGTTTGATGCAAAGCTAGTGCACAAGGGTAGCTACTAAATAGGGTGTTGGAGCATCCTAAGAAGGAAAAAGGATGATGCAAGGGCTAAAATTACCCTACTCAAGATGCTAAGGGAGTGGACACTAAAGAAGATGCAAGAATGTACGTGAAATTGTGAGGGGTGCAATTTTACACTTATACATTTTTCCCCCACTTTAGCTATCATATGAATCTACAATAATATGCACACTAAAGTAAATCTACTGAACATAAATAACATCATATGCCAAAAGGATATTGTAGAGGAAGTAGAAAATTCTTTGAATCTAAGGAAGCATGCCCCCAGGCTGAAGTCCTGCAAAACAAAAGTATTAGAGAAGAAAGACCCTGCACCAGACAACAGTGTTAGAGCATAAAAAGCTAAAGGATTTGAGTCAGCATAGTGAAAGAGACCTCGATGTGAAAGGTTGTCTTGGTACTATGCATCATCCCCAAATTAAGAAATCACACATAGAAGAATTCTAAAATGAAGAGAAGAAGGGCATATACTTAGGACAAAGAGGATGCAGATCTTCAATCCGGTATATACAAAAGAGAAGAGAGAGAGAGTAATTGGAATGGATAAAGCGTGTGGTGAAAGAAAAACCCACTCAGGAGTAGAACCCACTCCACAAAGTAGGAGTGATAAAAGCAATCCTTGCTCAAGGAGGAAAACTTGTATCACAGAGTAAAAGTGATAAAAGAAAGCCCCGCTCAAGGAGGAGAACCCATATCACCAAGGAGGTGATAAAAGAAAACTCCACTCGAGGAGGAGAAACTGTATCACCAAATAAGTATGTAAAGGAGCTCTACAGGTTCTCAGTCTTGTAGAGAGGTATCTCCCAAGATCTCTCACATGGAGGAAACCAAAGGAAGGGGACTCCGCAGAGTCAAAAAGTGGCTTCATAGGCACACTTGCAAAGCGAAAGCGGCCACGCAGGCATGTAAGCAGACAATCACCTAGACCATCAACAAATTGGAAGGATTTAAAAGGGGTCCCTCAAGAACCCTTCAAAAGAAAGAGGGGTCCACTCAAGGGATGCTCTATTTGAAAAGAAAGGTCTAGTTAGGCTGCCCCCAAGCTAGACACAAAGATATGGAATAGGCCTAGTCGAGTTGCTCCCAAGCTAGACGCCAATGAATTCATTCATGAGAAAATATTTCAAAGACGTCCCTCTGGAACCCTTCAAAAGAGAAAATGGGGTCCACTCAAGGGATGCTTCATTTGAAAGATATATATAGAGAGAGAAGGGATCCTTAAGAAGGATGCACATTTTCAGAACAAGTTATCATTGCCCCTAGCATATAGGGGAGGAGAACCAAGCAAGATGCTTGGAACATGCAAGGTAGAGGTAAACCTCAATATTACTTGTCATTCAAAGTAAAGAGGTGTTTCAATCAAATGGAAGTTTGATGGCACCTGAATCAATAAGTTGTATTTTATTTTTCAAGGATTTGCATTCACTAGTGGAGTGGCCAAGCACTTGATGGTATGCAGGCCAAGCACTTGATGGTATGCACAAAAAGAATGTTTTTCTTTATCATGTTTATGAGTCTTCTTGCATGTGGGAGAAGGAAGAGTGATTAAGCGGGCTTTTAGAAGCCACAACAAAATACACTCTTGCTTAGATAAAGAATGAGGAGCAGGAAGCAACCCTTTCTCTTGTGGAGAAAGGTTTGACTACTCACAAGAAGAAGATACAAAGGTAGCAGGAAATGGAAGATCTACATGGAGAGTATTATTCCGACTAGGGGAATAATACTCCTCTACGAGATTACCATCATCTTTCTTGACATGAATACCAACATTAACCTTCTTAACATGTGAGTGCGATCATTTTCCTTAGGAGGATTGATACTAAGAATATTACAATTTTCATTCTCCTTATCCCATGATATAGAAGAATGGTCATCTTTGATAGTGGGTTTGGATGATGTTATGGAAAGGTCTAAGTGGATCGGGTCGACTTTATATTCCTGAATGAAGGAATTTGTAAAGTCCAAGGAACCCCAATCATCACCAAGACATGCATTCTTTTGAGAAGAGGTAGAAGGAGTAGACTTAAGATTTCTTGCTTTAGAAAGATCTTCCTCAGGGACATTTATATCAAGAGTATCCTTTGTCATAGGTATTGCGGAAGTAAACATCAACAAAATGGAAGACACTGAAGGAATAAGGGTAGGCACAACTAAAGCTTGACCAGCAACTACCATCTCACATAAGTGCATAGCACCAGGGTCAACCTTGACTGTGACTACTTGATTGTTAGCAATGAACTTAATAGATTTATGCAAGGTAGATGGGACCACACCCATAGCATGAATCCATGGTCTACCAAGAAGAAAGTTATATGGTAACTTTTGTGATACGACATATACAAGGGTGGGTATGGTAACGGGTCCAAGCTACAAAGGAAATACTATTGTACCTAGAGCTTGTCTCCCACCATTATCAAACCCACGAATAACAACAAAAGAATCATTAAGAGAAGACGAATTAATATTAATCTTACGCAATAGATAAAAGATACATACATTGAGTGTCGAACCAGTGTCAACAAGAGTTCATCTAATACCAATTTTATTAATGTTGACTATAATCATTAGAGGACCCACTTGCTTCTGTGCTTCCAGAGGCGGGAGTTCCTGTGGATAGAATGTAATATTCGGAAAATCCACATGAATATAAGCTACCAACGCATCAACATCTACTGGCCTAGCAGAAGAAGGCAAGAGGATCTTTTGCAAGACTTCCTAAAGCATACCTTGATAAACTAGAGTAGACTGAAGCAAGTCCCATAGTGAGATCTTAGCCAGAGTAACTTGAAGTTGCTCGACACGATTGTAATCACTGGGTGCTTTAGTCATAGGTTTAGGAGCTTGAAGAAGGGTTGGTTGTTTATACATTATATTATCATAAGTATGGGCTACCGCTTTATAAGAGGGAGCCTTAGAAAGATCAGGAGAACCACCATCAAATGGAACACCATCAATAGAAAAAATCCTTTTAGAAGGACTTGTTGGAGTCAAATAAATGGTCGGTCTCTTAGGCCTTTGAGGGGCAGAAGAGACATGAACTACATTTATAGAATCATCACAACTAGTAGAAAAATCATTTGAAGACATATTCTCAACATCTCCCAAGTAGGATCAAATGTGGAAGGAGACTTATCATTCGCTAATGCATCATTTCTAGAGGAGAGTGCATTGGAATAGATAAGAATTTCATCATTCAAAAATATGTCTCTAGAAGAGAGTGCATCGAAAGGTATAAGAAACTCCTCATTCACGAATGCATCATCTCTAGAAGAGAGTGCATTGGGACAAAGATAGGACTCATCATTCACAAATGTAACGCCCCTAGAAGAGAGTGGATTGGAATGAGGGGTAGATTCATCATTCACAAATGCATCATTTCTAGAGGAGAGTGCATTGGAATGAAGAGAAGGTAGAGTAACATTGAGAAAGGTATCAATGATTTCATCTTCTTGCAACAAAATATCCTCTAAAGAAAGAGGACTTTCGTGAGAAGGATCAAAGACACCAACTGACATGGGAAAAGCCAAGTCACCATCACATGCATGAAATGGAAAATCATTAACATTTTGAATAAAATTAGATACTGAATTAATAAAAGAAGATATTAAATCCATTACGATTTTATTGGTATTTTCTATGTTCTAGTAATTCACATTTTTGAAGGTCTTCAGAGCGGAATTTGAGGTTGAAACTTGCATCAGTCACTAAAACTTGACTGTTGAAGGAATTGGTATTTTAGGGATTGAACTAGTTCTCTAGGATATCTTTCCAGCGATGCAAACGGTTCTGAATTCTGAGCACCGAGTACAAAATTATGACCTCACCAAGTAGGGGTAAATATATTCCTAGTTTTTTCAGAAGAATTTCTCTTCACATTAGGTTCACCAAGATGTAGAAGAGGGGTATTCAATACTCATGAGTTCTCTTTGTTCAAAGAGCCTCACGGGGAAAACTTCCCTAATCTACCTCAAGGAACAACAACGAAAGTTTTAGAATCAGAAAGAGCAAGTCACGAAGATTCTTTGGGAAAATTGACAAGCTCTTGGCCAAAGGACAACAGTGTGGGAAACAGATGACAGTGTGGTGCCCTAGAGTCCCAGAGGTGCACTGGCATCTCGTACGGACCAGAGAATGAGAATGTCTCAGAAAATAGCAAAGTGAATACCTCTATCCTAATTACTAAGAACTTACATAATATAGGGAAATAACAGAGTGTAGTAGAACTGAAGTAAAGTAAAGAATAAATGATAAAGATATGGAGTGGAAAGGAAGGAATTACTTACAACCACGTGAGTGTTGAAGCCTCCACCAAACGAACATCTTGAAAACCTGTAAGCATGATATCTGGAGAGAATGTTGGGGCTATATAGGGGTTTGCCTCAGTAAAACCCTTGTTTTGGTGTTCCCACCTGCATGAACAACCAAGAAGATAGAGAGAAAGAGTGTGATGAACAAAGTGTGTGGTGAAAGAAAAACCCACTCAAGAGTAGAACTCACAACACAAATTAGGAGTGATAAAAGCAATCCCCGCTCGAGGAGAACCCGTATCACAAGAGAGGTGATAAAAGAAAACCCCACTCGAGGAGGAGAACCTGTATCACCAAGTAAGTATGCAAATAGTAGGGGATATGGAATCCTAGGATGCTCACAAATGTAAAGAAAATGAGATAGAGCTATATGGAGTGTTGTAAAGAGATCTTGAGAGAGCTTGAAGTTGCTACAACAAGCTGTATGAAGCTATATAAGCAAGTGATGGAGTGAGGCTAAAAGCTAGAATGAAGCTAGAGAAGTGCTAGCAAGACTTGGAATAAGTTAGAAGATGCAAATGGAGTGAGAAGACTGCTTTTTAGGAGAGAAAAGAAGCTTCTTGAGTCGTTTCCAGGAATCCTCAGTTGTTACCATTGACAAAACTTGATGAAAAGTGGAAAACATGCACGAAGGCAGTCATTTGAGCATTGAAAATGTCACAGGACACTAGCGCAGTGCGCTAGTGTCTAGATATGTCATGCTACAAAACAACAAGAATTAAGGAAGCATAAGGTTCGATGCAAAGCTGGTGCACAAAGGTAGCTACTAAAAAGGGTGTTGGAGCATCCTGAGAAGGGAAAAGGCTGATGCAAGGGCTAAAATGACCCTACTCAAGATGCTAAGGGAGTGGACACTAAAGTCGATGCAAGAATGTACATGAAATTGCGAGGGGTACAATTTTACGCTTATACAATAAGAAAGTAAATGTTCATATGTAAATGTCAACTTAAATGTTTATTTCATGTATATAGTTTCCTTGGTAAAGAAAGATAAAATGAAAGAGTTTAGAAAAATGCATTCCAAAATTCATGAATGGCATTTGGCGAGTGCCAAATTGTCAAATTTGGCACTAGCCAAATGAAGCAACCCATTTGGTGAGCGCCAAATTTGGTGCTTGCTAAATGGGTTGCATTGGGAAATACCAACCCAATGGGTTTGATTTTGCATTGGGCATCCGACCCAAAGGTTTGGATAACCATTTCATGCAAAAGATGTGACTTTTTGAAAGGGTAACAAAATTCCAAATATTTTTGTCTGTGCTCACTGTCACCTTTACATGTCTTTCAATGCAAGTTTATAAAAAAAATGTGATGGTGTTAACTTCTCTCTTAGCTATCTAAATATATTTTTTTTTTTTGTTTTGATTCAATTAAGGTTTTGATCAATGGGAAGGTGCATGGAGATGGGTACCTAATTTATGGCCACTTTCAATTTTTTTTTTAGAAAAGTCATAACGTGAGCGTGTTATAATGCACTCACACTATGGCTTGGTGTGCCGAGCTTGAGGATCAGCCACAACAAGCCCATAATGTGAGCGTGTTATAACGTGCTCGCATTATGACATGTTAAAAGAAAAAAAAAAGTGAAACACATTCATTCTTTCATTTTGACTACTTTTTTTGTTGTGCCCACGGCCAAAACCCCTATTTTATGCGCTCACATTCTAGGAGGAGGTATTTTGCAAAAGTCTTCATCAACGGTTGCTATTTCATTGCAAGGATGGTGCCACAATGATGAGGAGGTGTGAGAGGTAAGGATTTTTTTCTTTTTGTTTTGAATTTGTTAGTTTTAGGTTGTATTTGATATTTATTTTTTTGAATTTGTAGGAGATGCAAATCAACCTGCAAACCCTCAAAATACTCAACAAGAAGATCAACCAAATCCTCAACAACAAAATCCTCAACAAAAAAATCAACCACAACAACAACCTCCTCCACCAATCACTCAACACCCTCTTGGCACTCAACAAAATTTAATGAGTGAAATTGAGAACAACAAAAAAAAATTGAGGATTTAATCAGTAGCTTGAGTGATCCAAATGGTTCAACTATGGAAATAATGACCCTGACAAGTTCATTGAAAGATATGTTAAAAAATTTAGATTCAATTAGCAAACAAATAACTGGATGGCAAGATAGGAGACAGGCGGCTAGGGCTTATTACGTAGATAAACTATCATATAAAGATGTAAAGGATTTAAAAGTTATAAAAGGTGATTTGTGCTCATTATTCACTGACCCACACACAAATAAAAATCTTAGCCTCAATGCGAAGAGGTTTCCTATTCATTGGTGTCACCACTAATAGATTATGAACTATTTTTATGATAGGTGGTACATGGTTTTTTATTACCCACCATGCAACAATTGTGAAGTCCCACAATATTTCCTTAGGAAACTATACAATGAGTTCATATTGAACAAAATACCAAATTATTTTGATATGAGGACTTCCAAGGGAGAGATGGGGATTCGGCTCAGGATAGACCTAGTGCACAGTCGAATCTTATGTGGAAAGGGAGACAAGCTCTCGCTAGGATGCCTCATGAGCACGTTGTTATGCCTTCCATTGCGAAGGAGAGTGCTGAAATAGAGACATTGCAGGCAATCAACACTTTGACCTAGAGTGTCATCCAACATACTAGCCCTATTCTACAGTGCCATCCAGGGGAGTCTTCGAGTGGTGGCCTTTGAACCCATGTGTGTCAATCTTGCAGGGCGACTTGTTCATATGACCCCATCGACACTCAAGAGGCTGCTACGTAGGATCTATCTACAATTATGAAGATGGAGAGGGCAGCTAACATTTTGCATGAGGCGTATGGCATTGATACTCAGGTAAAAGTTAGCATGTTCATTGAATTTAATTTATTAAATTTTGATTTTGAAATGCAAGATTAACTAATTTAGTTTTATGATTGTAATAAAATTGTAGGGTCATGAATGAGGGTTGGATTTTCTAATGAGGATGTAACCTAATAAACAACTATGGCGCGACTGTCCTGTGCGAGCCGAGCTAGGGCGCCCATGCCCTAGCTCGTTTTTCTACTTTTCTCGTCTGTTCACTGTGGGGAGGGTGTGTTCTTGTTGTTTTGGGGTTTTTTTCTAGTTGCCTGTGAGTGTTTTCCTGGCCTTCTTGGTGGCCCGTGGTCTCTGCCGGAATTCTTTTGGTGTCACTGGTTTAGGGCCGGCGTCGGCGGATCTCCTGGCTGGTGTGCGTGGCTTATCCACTGTGTGGGTGCCGCTGGGTTGGCAAAAGGCTTATGTTTGCTGTCTTCTCTGGTTTGGGGCTGCGTGGGTGGTGGTTGTGGCGAGGTGTGGGGTGGTGCGGTGTGGTTGAAGTTTGGGGCTGTGAGTGGGGCTTTGTGGTGCCGCGGTGTGGGGTGTGGTGGAGTGGTGGGGTCTGAGATTGGAGCTTGGGTGGGGTGGAGTTGTGGGTTTTTGTGGGAGCCCATCCTTGGGGGTGCATGTGGGGGATTTCCCTCGAGTGGGAGCTTGTGCTCCTGTGTTCGTTGAGGACTTGGTTCTCCGCCGGTGTTTCTTTTTTCTCAATGGAGTCTGGGGAGCCTTCGGGGGAGGGACCTAAGCTGGATTTTAGATCCGCTCTTGGTTTGCAACCCTTGCCTTAGGGGTCTCATCTTCACGATAATATTTTATTTTCTCAGAATGTGGAAAAGAATGAGGTGGGTTTGTCAGGAGGGTTTCGTGTTCCAAAGATTAACGGCTGCCTTGAAAGGTGCAAAGAAAGGCCGAATGTTGTGATCCCGATGGAGATGCTCGCGGATGATATTGAGTACTACTCAAGACATTCGTTGTATTGTAAATTTTTGGGTCTGAAGATTTCATTGCAATTTTTGGAGACCTGGGCCCGAAGGACTTGGATGCCATTAGGAGAGATGGAGATTCGGCTCCTAGCTAATAACTATTTCATGGTCACGTTTGACTGCATGGCGGATATGATCAAGGTTTTTGAAGGAGGCCCTTATTTTTACAACCAGGTGGGCTTGTTTATCAAGCCATGGCATGCAGGATTCAATCCGGCTGAGGAGATTCCTAGTCAGGTTCCAGTTTGGGTTAGATTTTCGAGGTTACCGGTTGAGTGTTGGCGGGAGGATGTTCTACATTTACTAGCCTCAATGCTTGGTAAACCTGTTGGTTCTTCGCAGCAGACACAGTTCAAAAAGGTAATGAAATTTGCCCGATTCTGTGTGGAAATTGATTTAAGTAAACCCTTGCCAAATTCTTTAGAAGTGTGTGCAGGCTCTTACTCATGGGTTCAACAACTTGATTATGAGACTTTACCTTTTAGATGTCGGTTGTGTCATGAGTATGGTCACTTACTGCGTAGATGCCCAAGGGCCAAGCCTGTGGAGACTAATTCTTCTCTACCACCTAGGAATCCTTCTGGGTTGGATAAGGGTAAAGGCCCTATTCAGGGTGGTGGTCCTGGGGAGGATGGCTTTCTTCCTGTCAAACCTCGGAATAGAAATAAGGGGCTTAAAAGGTCTCTGAAAGAGAGGCAAGATGAGGATTATTTTAACAGATTTGAGGTGTTGGAGGGTCTTAGCTAGCAAGAAGTGAATCCAGGGTTGGTTGATTTGGACCAGGGAAAGTTGGATGCTGAGCAGCAAGGGCAGTTGGTGGAGCTGGAAATGGCAAACCATTAGATGGGAGTGGAGTCGGTTGTTCAGGGTGCTGAGCTGGGAGGGGGAGGCTTTGGTCAAGAGGGGATCAGCCCTAGGGTCTCCCTTGCCCCTCAGGTGGTGGGATCCTTGCAGATGAAATCAGACTTAAGGATAGAGGCTCAAAGAGAATCAGGTAGCGTGGTGGTGAAAGACAAAGTGGCTGGGTCTATCCCTGAGCAGAAAGCTAGTTCGGTGGGAGGAAAAAGCAATAAGTCGTCTCCTCAATTAGGCATCCTTCAAAAAGATTTTAAGAAAGGAGGAGTGGAGAAAGGTTCTAAGTTGGGCAGGAAGAAGGATTTGGAGAAGATTAAGATGATTGGGGAAAATTTGGTGGAATCAGGGTCAGTTAAGACTCTAGACTTGCACTTCACCAGCCCTTTGAAATGATTGTCCTATCCTGGAATGTTAGGGGCTTGAACAGCGGCCCTCGACAAAAAGTTGTTCGGATTTTGGTTAGAAGTCAGTGTCCTGATATTCTATTTTTACATGAGACTAAGCTTTCTGTGGATGGTATGATGGGTATTATGCCTAAGCTTTGGATGAATGGTGATTTCCAATGCATTGGTGCTTTGGGTGCCTCGGGTGGGGTTGCTTGCTTATGGAACCCTCAGAAGATTTTCCCCCTTTGGTGGTTTTCATTCAAGTCCTCTATCTCTATGGTGGCCTCTTGTTATGAATCAGGGGAAGTGGTACTTTTCTCCAACATTTATGCGCCTGTAGATTTGCAGGGCAAGCAGCTTTTGTGGTCAGATATTCGGTATGTGTGAAGTATGAACCCTTACTTTCCATGGATTATTGGGGGTGATTTCAATGCTATCACTGAGATTGCTGAGAAGCGGGGGGGTACCATGAGATTGGAGGCTTCTGCTTTCCTCTTTCAGGATAATATTTCTGCTTTGAATCTTGTTGATATCAAGCCAGGTAATGGCCACTTTACCTGGAATAATTGACGCTCTAGTGAAAATGGCATTGCAGAGCGGCTGGATCGGTTTATGGTTTCTTGCTTTTGGGTGGGTGATAGGTGGGTTACTCGCTCAGAGATTTTGGACTGGAGGAGTTCGGACCATTGGCCCATTAAGCTTTCTATCAGCATGGTTGGGCGGACCCACAAGCCCTCTTTTAAATTCTAGCTTATGTGGCTACGGGATCCTGTTCTCCATGATTATGTTGCTCAGTGGTGGCAGGAGGGAAGACCATCTTTTGGTACGGAAATGTATGTTTTTACTAAGCTTCTTCAGTTTGTTAAATATAAGATTAAACGTTGGAATAAACAATGTTTTGGGAATATTTTTAAGGCCAAGTCTGATGCACAAGCTAAGCTGGATGGTATTACGAGGTTGATGAGGGAGAATGGGGTGTCTGAGGCTCTATTGCAGGAGGAATCTAGGGCTTTGAAAGCTCTAGAGGAATGGGAATTACGGGAGGAGATCTTTTGGAAACAAAAATCTCGGATTGACTGGCTTCAGGAGGGGGATAAAAATTCTGCCTTTTTCTTCAATTTTGTGAAGGCGCGGAGGCATGGTAACTCTATTCCTGTTTTGATTTCAGATGGGGGAGAGAGGCTGAATTCTTTTCAGAGTATTTCTGATGAGGCCGTCCATTATTTTTCTACCCTTTTTAGAGAGGATTTGCAGGGGAGTGTGGTGGGGGAGGCATAGGTCCTTTCTTGCATCCCCCATTTGGTGTCTCAGGAGATGAGAAAGGATCTTATGGGGGAGATCACTCTTGAAGAATTAGAGGGGACTATGTTTCAAATGAAGAAAGGAAAAGCTCCTGGCCCTGATGGTTTTCCGGTTGAATTCTTCCAAGAGTTTTGGGAGATCATCAAGTTGGATTTATTAGAAGTGGTCAAGGAGTCGCAGCGGAATAAGAAAATGTTAAAGGCTTTGAATTCCACTTTCCTGGCTCTTATTCCAAAGTGTGATGGAGCGGATAGGATGAGCCACTTCTGGCCTATATCCTTGTGCAACGTGGTGTATAAGATTATCTCGAAGCTAATTGCGAATAGGTTGAAAAAGTGGTTGCCGTTACTCATTTCTGAGGAGCAAAGTGGTTTTGTGGAAGGCAGGAAGATTCTGGATGGTATTGTTTTGGCTACTGAGACCATCCATTCTATGGCTAACTCTAGGGCTAAGGCTATGTTTATCAAGTTGGACATGGCAAAGGCATATGACAGAGTCCGATGGTCTTTTCTTCAGAGGATCCTTGCTACTTTCAGTTTTGGGGAGGATTGGATCCAATGGGTCATGAGTTGCATCACGTCTGTGTCTTTCTCTATGTTAACTAATGGGATGCACTCGGAGTTGTTTGAGACATCGCGTGGGATAAGACAAGGTGATCCTCTTTCCCCTTACTTTTTCATTTTGCTTGTGGAAGGCTTGGGGCACCTTCTGAGGAGCCAGGTGGAGCTGGGGCTTATTCAGGGGTGGCGGTGGGGTGGTGACTTACCCCCTTCGTCCCACTTGCAGTTTGTGGATGATACTGCCTTGATGGGGATGACTACTATTAGGGAGGCTACTAATATTCGGCGGGTGTTGGATACGTATCTTGAGGCTTCAGGTCAAGCAGTCAATGAAGATAAGTCTTCCATTTATTTCTTTAATACTCTGAATCCTATACATAGGCGAATTGCACAAATTCTTCGTTTTCAGATAGGGACCCTTCCTATGTCTTACCTTGGGGTTCCTATCTCAGTGGGTAGATTATCGAGGGAGTCATGGCAGCCTATTCTGGATAAATTTCGGTTGAAGGTTACTCATTGGACCAATCGGTGGTTGTCCTTTGCTGGGCGGGTTCAATTGCTGAAATCCGTGGTCCAGGCTCTCCCTATTTATCGGTGTATGCTTCAGGTGGCTCCGATGGGTTTTGTTTCTGAGTTGGACTCTTTGGCAAGATAATTTTTATGGGCTGGTAGTGTGATGACTTCCAAGTGGAGTTTGGTTAAGTGGGATACTGTTTGTTGTCCTAAGCAGCTTGGGGGTTTGGGGTTGAGACATTCCTCTCTGGCTGGGACAGCGTTGGCGGCGAAGCTTTATCGGAGATGGTGCACTGAGAAGGATAGGATTTGAGCTAGGATTCTGTCCTATAAGTACTTTCAGAGTATTCCTGGAGAGGATATTCCTCGCTATCCCCTGTTAGGTAAGGGCTCAACAGTTTGGGCTACTCTCAAGAAGGGAGCAATGCTTATCAAGGATGGTTTATTTTGGATTTTCCGGAGGGGGACGGAGGTTCAATTCTGGTATGATTCCTGGGATGGGTACCCTCCCATCCTATCTCAGTTCCCTGAATTGATGGCTTTGAGTATGAGCTTCGAGGATGTTGGCTGGACGCGGGTAAGTGATATTAAGGTGATTTCTTACTAGGGCCAACTTGTGAGTTCTAGATGGATGACTCCTGAGGAGTGGCCAATTATGGGCATGGAAGAGGATTGTAGGATTCTGCATAGTATTCTTTTGAGTAGACAATGTAATCCTTTAAGGGACAAGGATATTCTTGCTTGGTCTCCTAATCCAAAGGGGCACTACACGGTTGCGTCTGGATATCGAAGGTTATTGTCTCAACGGTTTGAGGGGGAGGAAGTTCCGTGGTGGAAGAAGGTTTGGAATAAGTTTTCTTGGCCGAAGTGTAATTGCTTTGCCTGGATTTTGGCTTGGAACAAGTGCCTGACTTGGGACAAGATTCAGATGCGCGGCTTTCAGGGACCGTCTATGTGTGTGATGTGTGGGAAAGGTGAGGAAAACTCTTCGCACCTTTTCTTCCGGTGTCCTTTCTCCCTGCAACTCTGGCATTTCTGGTGGAGTGTTTGGGGAAATCCTTGCATTCATGCTTCCTCTTTAGTTGAGTTCTGGAATAGCTTAGGCATGCCTCCCTCGAGAGTTTCTTTTTTGCAGGATGTGTGGCTGGTAGGCCCAATTTTTTTGTTGTGGCAGATTTGGCTTGAAAGGAATAGGAGAATTTTTTGGGGTTAAGTGTTGCAAGTTCAGCAGGTGTGGTGCAGAATTCTTGGGATGATCTAGGAGACTATCCATGCCAAAGGGGAAGTGGAGCTGCCATTGGAAAAGAAGGATGCTGAGGTGGTGGCCTGATTGGGTATACAGGGGTTTTCCCCATTGGCCTCTTGTGGGCGGAAGGGTAGTCGTGTGAGGCAGCGGGTCTAGAGCCAGGGGTCCTGGGTGCCTCCCCCTGTGGGAACCTTGAAGGTTAATACTGATGGTTCTTCTAGGGGAAATCCTGGCCCAGCTGGGGTTGGAGGGGTTGGGCGGGATTCCTCGAGGTCGGTGGTGTTCCTTTTTTCCTTTCATATGGGGACACAGACTATTAATTTTATGGAAGGTTGGGCGATTCTTTATGCTTTGAGGAAGGCCTACGAGCTGGGGTGGCATAGGGTTATTTGTGAATCTGACTCTCAGGTTCTGATTAACTTACTTAATCAAGGGAGGAGTTCGGATGTGAATTGGCAGTTGGTGGTTCTAGTTCAGCAGATTTTGCAAATTGGATCTCTAATGGAGAGAGTGTCTTGTGTCCATATTCCGCGGGAGTGGAATAGGACGGCTGACTATTTGGAAAAATGGTCTTCAGAGCATCTTGTGGATTGGAAGATTGATGATTGGGCTCAAATCCCTCCTGAGCTTAGCTCGGATTTGGGGAGGGTTCTTGCTGAGGATACTAGGGGTGCTGAATGATTTGGTTCTGGCTCTTGTTGGCATTTTATGTTCTTTCTGGGCTTTTGCCCTTGGCTTGGCTATAATTTTGGTTTCTGATTTTCAATAAAAAATTTACCCCTTTTATTAAAATAAAATAAAATTGTAGGGTCATAGTGTTGAGACTGGATACACTGGCCCTACACCTACTTATTTATGTAGTACACCTATCGATGGGGTATGTAACAAGTAAACAATTATAAATTTATTACATGCTAATAGCATTGTTTTACGAATGATATTTTAATATGTGATTTTGGATGTTGAATAGGATAATATTGGAGGTTTCAAGGGAACACCTCCCAGTGCCAGTGGATTTACTCAAACCTACTGCAAGTAATAGAATAAAGAGTTTAACTAATGAATTGTACTTAATAGATTTGTGTTGTTTATATTCATATCTTTGATTATGTTGCATTGATCATCATTCAAACTCAAAGCATTACTTCACATTCCATAACTAATAACTAGATGTTGATAGATGACAAAATTTCAACTACAATATAGTTGTTTAGAAATTCAATATAAGTAGTGATGCAATTACTTCACATAGCATAAGTAATAATTCTAGGAGGAGCTTCCAATTGCATTTGCTTGTCATGGCATTCCATGAGACCACTTTTTACTACTCGACATCTTTTCAAATTGTTCACTGCCTTGTCTATGTTATGGATGCTTGGAAGGAATATATGAAAGAATAATAGTAAGCAATAACATAGACAAGGCAATGAGTTTTTTGAAAAAATGCCTCAAATAAATGCAGTCTCATGGTGATGTCCATCACCATGAGACCCAATTTATTTGAGGCACTTTTTCAAATAGCTCACCGCCTTTTCTATGCTACCACATTTTCCATACATGTCTACCAAAGCATTTTATCAAACAGTTCATTTCCTCACTGGTATGGCTAAAAGCTTAAAAAAGGTGCTTTCCAACAAACTAATGCAATGCGGGGTAGTCAAATAACTTAACTTCATCATTTAAAAGGATTCAATCCACTTTGCAACTCAAAAACTCAATTCTTCCTTTGTTTTCAAACTTCTACCTAGCCTTCCTACTAGGTCAGCCAACCCACTTTTCCTATCAAAACTTTCAATTTTCTCAAACAACCTTGTCAACAAATCCCCAAATCAAGAACCCATCATGGCCTACTTTCACATATCAAAAAATCAATACCAAATTCTTTGGATCATTGATTCCAAACATGGCTTTCAATGTTGAATTAGGCCTCAATTAGGCCTCTTTTTCAAAGAGACACCTCTCCAAACACACAACCAAACCTTGAACCCACTAAAAATTCAAAATACAACCAACAAAACCTCAAATTATTCAACTTTCAGGTCTCAACTCACTCATTTAGACCCCTTTTCATATAACCATCACTTTCTTTGCAATCAACTAGAGCTTATTGAAATTATTGTTCCCTAACCTCTCACAAGATTAAAACCACCTCAATCAGGCTTTTATATGTCTACACATGCTCATTTTATACTTATCTTATGCTACCCTAAAGTCTTTATGACACTTCCTTCATGAACCTCTCACTTTTCACTTGTTTTCACCCTTTCTAACTAGGGTTTCATACTCTCTTTCTCACAACTAATGATTCTTGGCCTATTAGGTTTTAAAAACTTGTCTAAACACATATAATTACATAGATCTCATGAGATTCCATTAGTTTCTCTATCTCTTTTTTCAACTGACTCACTCTAGCCTTGCTCAAAGGCATTAAAATTGGTTTTTACAACAAGGCAACTTTGAGAAACTCACCAAATATCCTTCCCAAACATAATATATATCTTCCACACCTACTCCTACATTATTCAGGTCCATTCCACCAAGAAACATTGGGTACAAAAAGGTGGAATGACCTGTCAAGTCATTTAAGCAATCAAACCACTAAACCCCTATTTTCTGACTGCCTAGAGTAATCAAGCCACCAAAAGCTTGAAACTCAATATCAAACACTCAAATTAGTTTTAAATTGATTCCAAAACCTAAATATTTCAATTCACACACATGACATATGTTCTACCACCTATACAGAACCGTACACTAGCAGATAATGAAGGAAAACACAGAAAAATAATAGTATAACAGTGATATTTTATTAGTTTTCTCCTTCAATCTCTCCAACAACAACTTACATCAATGGATCATATCATTTTTAAACATTTCCCAACCTTTCCAACTTCCTACAATGACTCAATAACCTCTACAACTACTTTGACCCTTGGCATTTCATGCCTTTACACCTTTTTTGCATTTTTACAACATTTGAAATTGACAACTTTGTCAATATTTTGCAATTTTGCACTTTATGCCTAAATTAACTAAGACTATTACAACCTCCAAAATGGTTATTTAAGCCTTATTACATCATCAAAACACCTTAACCAATTCAAACTCCTAAATTTTCCTCATGGAGGCACGTGCTTGCAAAGGTGCACCTGCACGACAAACTATGGATGCTTGGAAAAAATCTATCAAAGCATAATAGTAAGCAATAACATAGACAAGGAAATTAGTAGTTTGAAAAAATACCTCGAAGAAATGCTGATGGAATGCCATTCCATCACCATGAGACCACATTTCTTTGAGGCATTTCTTCAAACAACTCACCACCTTTTCTATGATACCACATTTTCCATACATGTGTACCAAAGCATTTTATCAAACTACTCACTTCCTTGCTGCTATGGCTAAAAGCCTAAAATAGGTGCTTTCCAAAACTATGGATGCTTGGAAAAGTATCTATCAAAGCATAATAGTAAGCAATAATACCATAGAAGGAAATGAACTGTTTTGCCTGAAAGAAATGCGGTCTTATGGTGATGGAATGCCATGATGTGCATTTGTTTGTAATGGCATTCCATCACCACGAGACCCCATTTCTTTGAGGAATTTTTTCAAACGGTTCACTGCCTTCTCTATGCCACCACAGTTATCGTACATGTCTATTAAAGCATTTGATCAAATGGTTCACCGGCTTGCTGTTATGGGTAAAAGCCTAAAAACATGTCCTTTCGAACAAGATATGGATAGGGAAAATAGTAAGCATGATAATTAGAAATATATAGTTTAATAAGTACTCAAAATTTTTGTTCATTATCTCATACATTATAAGTCATAACGTGGATCGCTATTGTAGTTTTTGTGATTGAATAATTTGTTGTTTTATTTTCAGATGTTGCAAGCAGAAACACCTCTGAATGTGATGAGGGCAATGGAGATCGGTGTTTCATATACTATAGAATCCTTGATGGCTCTGACAGGGGAGGTATGAGGCAAATTACTAAATTTCAATTTACATTCGTTGTTATAGAAGTTAGTTAGTGAAAAATCAAACCATTATTGATTCATAGTTTAATTTCTATTTGGATGTTTTATACAGGGCTTCATCACGCCTCAGATTGGGCATGCGAATATTTCCCTCATGGAGAGTGATCATCAGATGGTAGTAAGGGATTATTTTGTTAAATATATCATTTTTTATAATGTAATTTCCATATATTAATGTCTTTACTTCTTATTGTAACAGATAAAAGTTCACCAAGAACTAAACACTAGGAGGAGGAGCAGGAGCACTCCTTGAGCGCAATAGAAATGAGTGATAGATGTATTTCCATCTAAGGGAAAGAGTTTATTTCATGAGCATGGAGAGCAATGAATTTTGATTCCAGAGCCCTTTGTTGTATGCCTACATGGCATTTTTGTACATATTTTGTATTGGATATATTTAACATTGTATGCCTATATGACATTCTCATAAGCCTATATGGCTATTTTGTACCTATATTTCATACTTATATCGACATATATTGATGTATTCCTACATGGCTATTTAGTTAATACAAATCTTTTTTATCGATGGTGTCCATATTTGCATTCTAAATTAATGGTTCAATAGATATGAGTTGCATGTATTCAAGTGTATACTTTACAACTTACGTGTATACTTTGTGACTTACGTGTATACTTTGTGACTTACGTGTGTTCCAATGTATACTTTGTGACTTACATGTTTTCATGCATATACCTTGTATTCGTGCATATACTTTGTATTAATTTGTGTATACTATGTATTTGTGTGTATGCTTCAAGGCTTACATGTTTTTGAGTACTTGTGCTTCCCTTATTCACATGTACATGCTTGACTTATTCACGTGTATACTTATTTAATCCTTTCATTAGAACATCTCAATTAAGCAAAGGATACATAATCTTCACAACACTTGCAAAACATAATATTCAGAGTAGATGAAGTAGTTAACTTCTTGACACATTATCATACAAACATTTATCTTCAATAGTCTTTAAAAATTTTCACAGCATAATCCTAATAGTGAAAAATGAATTGTTATGTTCTTGATGCGTCACCATATAAACACATCAAAAGATTTATATGTCAACTTTTTGCAATATTTTTGCATGTATTCAAGCGTATACTTTACAGCTTACGTGTATACTTTGTGACTTACATGTGTTCCAATGTATACTTTGCGACTTACATGTTTTCATGCATATACCTTGTATTCATGCATATACTTTGTATTAATTTGTGTATACTATGTATTCGTGTGTATGCTTCAAGTCGTTTTTGAGTACTTGTGCTTCCCTTATTCACATGTACATGCTTGACTTATTCACGTGTATACTTATTTAATCCTTTCATTAGAACATCTCAATTAAGCAAAGGATACATAATCTTCACAACACTTGCAAAACATAATATTCAGAGTAGATGAAGTAGTTAACTTCTTGACACATTATCATACAAACATTTATCTTCAATAGTCTTTAAACATTTTCACAACATAATCCTAATAGTGAAAAATGAATTTTTATGTTCTTGATGCGTCACCATATAAACACGTCGAAAGATTTATATGTCAAATTTTTGCAATATTTTTGCATGTATTCAAGTGTATACTTTACAACTTACATGTATACTTTGTGACTTACGTGTGTTCCAATGTATACTTTGCGACTTACATGTTTTCATGCATATACCTTGTATGCGTGCATATACTTGGTATTAATTTGTGTATACTATGTATTTGTGTGTATGCTTCAAGGCTTACATGTTTTTGAGTACTTGTGCTTCCCTTATTCACATGTACATGCTTGACTTATTCACGTGTATACTTATTTAATCATTTCATTAGAACATCCCAATTAAGCAAATGATACATAATCTTCACAACACTTGCAAAACATAATATTCAGAGTAGATGAAGTAGTTAACTTCTTGACACATTATCATACAAACATTTATCTTCAATAGTCTTTAAACATTTTCACAGCATAATCCTAATAGTGAAAAATGAATTGTTATGTTCTTGATGCGTCACCATATAAACATGTTGAAATATTTATATGTCAACTTTTTGCAATATTATTTCTTGTATACGAAATGGATTCGGGAGAAAGCAAGTTATAATTTATAATACAAATAAGAAATGGACTCAATGTTGTCCTAGACCCCCGAATAGGTCTATTTAAAAAAGAAACACCCTCTCAATCACTATTCCAATTGAAAAACACCATTGGGAAACATTTACCAGTCTGCAAATCCACAATTTTTAGGGCATGATTGGCCCTCTAACCCCACTATCCTCTAAACCCTCACTTTTCTCAAATTTCACTAGGGTCTATTGAAAACCCCATATCCAGACGTCATACAACCTCAAAAACTCTTCCAACACTCTTCATTCCACCTACACAAACTTAATTGACCACCAAATTATGTTTCCCCTTGACTTTACCCACTTTTACTCCCTCAAACCTCTCTTTTTCATTCAAAACCCCTCTTTTCCCAAATAGGGCATCAATCCATAACATAATTTTGACCTCCTTTGTCCTTGTAGACCATTTGAACACATCAAACTCCACAACCTCGCCCTATTTCCAACCTATTCTAACTTATTCTCAAGCAATCTCTTCTTTTCACCTTGTCTAGCCCTGCTTTTAAGGCCTAAACTCTAAAATTTGAATAGGGGTAGTGTTAGTAATCTCTTCCAATGCCTTTACCAATGTTATTTTCTTATTTTTACTTGCTATCCTACTTATATAATTGACTCAAATGACCCTACACTAACTCAAAACTAAAAGCAAGATTATAAAATGGCCTATCACGACCTTATTTGACATTATAATGACTAAAAACATTGAACTAGACCTTTTTCATCAAATGGAGGAACAAGGTGCTCTGCACCAATGATTATACACTTTTTGTGTGGAATACTCAAACTTCTCAACCATCATGTGTATGTTTCTCTTTTTGATTGTTTTGCATGTCATCATAAGGGATCAAGCTAATTAAACATAGCTCAGAGAAATTTTGCGTGTTTGGGTGCAAAAGAGAACCATGCCTAGCGTAAACCTACCTATTAGGATGTGTTGGAGTAGTTTGTTTGGTCACATGAATTGCAAAACAAAAGTTGCACCACTTTGCAACTTTACACTGCTTGCATTTGACACTTTTTCCATCAAGTGAAAACTAGACACCATAGGGAAATGACTTTGAGCTAACAAAAACTAAGAGAGGTTATTGTAGAGGGGCCCAATGTGATCCCGTAGGCTTAGATAGAGAGTTTGTAAGTGTCATGGTTTCTAAGTAATAGCCTATCAAATTTTGCTTCCCTTTTGCACTTTGGACCCTTAAAGAATCAAACCAGTTGAACATAGCTCAGAGTGATTCCGCATGTTTGGGTGCAAAAGAGGCCCATGCCTAGTGTAAACATACCCATCTAGATGCTTTCGAACTGTCTATTTGGTCACACGGGTTGTAGAACGAAAGTTGCACCACTTTGCAACTTTCAACTACTTGCATTTGACAACTTTTTCCCAAAGTGAAATTTTGCCACCATGGGAAAACCACTCCGATATAGTGAAAACTGTGAGAGGTTTTTGTAGAGGGGCCCAACACAATCCCATATGATTAGATGAGAAGTTTCTAAGCATCACAGTATTCGAGTAACAACATGCTAAAATTTGTAGTCATTTTGCACTTTGGACTCTTAAGGGATCGATTTGGCTGAACGTAGCTTGGAGCGATTTTGCGTGTTTGGGTGCAAAATATGACCATGCGTAGTGTAAACATACCTATTTGGATGTGTTGGAATAGTTTGTTTGGTCACACGAGTTGTAGAACGAAAGTTACACCACTTTGTAACTTTGCACTACTTGCATTTGACACTTTTTCCATCAAGTGAAAATCCGCCACCATGGGAAAACCACTCCAAGATAGCAAAAATTGAGAGAGATTTTGTAGAGGGGTCCAACGCAATTCCATAGGATCAGACGAGAAGCATTTCTAACCATCACGGTATCTAAGTAACAACATGCTGAAGTTTGCAGCCATTTTGCACTTTGGACTCTTAAGGGATCAATTCGGTTGAACGTAGCTCAAAGTGACTCCATATGTTTAGGTGTGAAAGATGACCATGCCTAGTGTAAACATACATCAGACATGTTGGAATAGTCTGTTTGGTCACACGAGTTGCAAAATGAAAGTTGCACCACTTTGCAACTTTGCACTGCTTGCATTTGAAACTTTTTCCATCAAGTGAAAATCCATCACCACTGGAAAACCACTCCGAGATAGAAAAAAATGAGAGATATTTTGTAGAGGGGTCTAATGCGATCTTATAGGATCAGATGAGAAGTTTCTAAGCAACACGGTATCCAAGTAACAACATGTTGAAGTTTGCAGTCATTTTGCACTTTGGACTATTAAATGATCGATCTAGTTGAATGTAGCTCAGAGTGATTCCGCGTGTTTGGGTATGAAAGAGGACCATGTATAGCGTAAAAATACCTATTCAAATGCATTGGAATAGTCTGTTTGGTCACACGAGTTGCAGAATGAAAGTTACACCATTTTGCAACTTTGCACTACTTGCATTTGACACTTTTTCCATCAAGTGAAAATCTACCACCATGGAAAAACCACTTTGAGATAGCAAAAATTGAGAGAGGTTTTTATAGAGGGTCCCAATGCAATCCCATAGGATTAGATGAAAATTTTCTACGCATCACGGTATCTGAGTAATAGCATGTTGAAGTTTTCACCATTTTTCACTTTGGACTCTTAAGGGATCGATCCGATTGAACGTAGCTCGAAGTGATTCCGCGTGTTTGGGTGTGAAAGAGGACCATACCTAGCGTAAACACACTTATTTAGATGCATTGGAATAGTTTGTTTGGTCACATGAGTTGCAGAATGAAAGTTGCACCACTTTGCAACTTTCAACTACTTGTGTTTGACAACTTTTTCCCCAAGTGAAAATCTGCCACAACGGGGAAACCACTCCAAGATAGAAAAATCCAAGAGAGGTTTTCGTAGAGGGGCCCAATGTGATCCCATAGGATTAGATGAGAAGTTTCTAAGCATCACGGTATTCAAGTAACAACATGCTGAAGTTTGCACCATTTTGCATTTTGGACTCTTAAAGGATCGATCTAGTTGAATGTAGCTCATAGCGATTCCGCATGTTTGGGTGCGAAAGAGGACCATGGCTAGCATAAACATACCTATTCAAACACATTGGAATAGTTTGTTTGGTCACATGAGTTGCAGAATGAAAGTTGCACCATTTTGCAACTTTCAACTACTTGCATTTGACAACTTTTTCCCCAAGTGAAATTTTTTCACCACGGGAAAATCACTTTGAGATAGCAAAAACCGATAGAGGTTTTTGTAGAGGGGCCCAACGCAATCCCATAGGATCAGATGAGAAGTTTCTAAGCACCGCGGTATCTGAGTAACAACATGTTGAAGTTTGCAGCCATTTTGCACTTTGGACTCTTAAGGGATCAATCCAGTTGAACGTAGCTCAGAGCGATTCTGTGTGTTTGGGTGCAAAAGAAGAAAATTCCTAGTGTAAAAATACCTATTCAGAAACATTGGAATAGTTTGTTTGGTTACACGAGTTGCAGAATGAAAGTTGCACCACTTTGCAATTTTGCACTACTTGTATTTGACACTTTTTCTATCAAGTGAAAACTGGACACCATGGTAAAACCACTCCGAGATAACAAAAACCGAGAGAGGTTATTGTAGAGGGGACCAACGTGATCTCATAGGCTCAGATGAATATTTTGTAAGTGCCATGGTTTTCGAGTAATATCTGTCAAAGATTGCTACCCTTTTGCACTTTGGACCCTCAAGGGATTGAGTCGGTTGAACGTAGCTTGGAGCGATTCCTCATGTTTGGGTGCAAAAGAGGACCATGCCTAGTTTAAATGTACTATGTACTTAGAAGATCAATAAAATTCATTGTTTCCTTGCATTTTTCTGTATTTTTACTAGAAATATGATGTTTTCTTCAAATGTACGGTTTTGTACAAGGTGATTGTGTTATCTTTTTCAATATCTTTATGTTTCCATAGACCCAATACATATTTAGAAACCTATTTTGATGTTAGGTTGCTTATTTGGTGAGAAGGAATCAGTTTTATGGGGTTTGTGTTGCTGCCCCTATAGATTTTGATGGAAAAGGGCATGAAAAATGAGGTTTCACCCTAGGGTTTGATAAAATATTGCATGTAGAGGTTGGGTGATTGTCTTTTGAATTTGTGCAGGTGATTTTAAGAAGGTCTGAGGTGGTGTCAAGATGTGGAACCATTCCTTTCAATAAACCCTCCTCATACTAGCATAAAATAAGGGTTTTGTGGTTTGGCATGGTGGAGTGAGTTTCTCCTGAGACAAATTACGAATTTGAGGGTTTGGATACATGAGAATTACTACCCCAACAAGTTCAGGGGGATGTTGAATGTTTAAAGGTATGTTCCTTTGTAAATTATCCCTAGTTAGCCTAATGAGGATAATGAAGAAGGTCATTTTTTATGCACATGTTCCAAGACAACCACTGTTGATTTTGAAGTATGTGTTGTTACTCAATAATGGTTATCTAGATAAATCATTTTTTTTAATTAATTTGAGAAGTTTGTGAGAAAAGGTCTAAAACTAGGGTCTACTAACCTACTAGACAAGGTAGAGTGAAGGGTGAAAATTGAAGAGATAGAGAGTTGTTGGTTGAAACTTTGTTTGAAACTCATGCATTTGAGGTTTTGTGAAAATTGACACCCCTTTCTTACATATTCAAATTGGAAAAAACCTAAGTGCAATCCATTCCACCAACCTACTTAACCCTACATCTATGGAATGGAAATCTTATCACTTAATGGACTCTCAAAATGTTGTTTTGAGGGTTACAAACCAGTTATGATAAAATTGTTCT
Source organism: Sequoia sempervirens (assembly GCA_007258455.2). Taxonomy (NCBI): domain Eukaryota; kingdom Viridiplantae; phylum Streptophyta; class Pinopsida; order Cupressales; family Cupressaceae; genus Sequoia; species Sequoia sempervirens. The sequence goes on along the minus strand of VDFB02000009.1, from coordinate 50,228,038 downwards.
TATTTCCTCAAATCTGAGTTAAAAGACTTCAAAATACTTTCAAAAGTTACCTAACTCCTTTCTTTGAATAAAATTAATCAAAAATCAAAGTATAAGGTGTTGTACAATCCACACAAGCTTTAAACAAAAAAGGAGAAGTGCTACAAATACAAAAAACATCATCCTTTATTTACTAATTTTGCAATTTTGCAACTAATGCAAGTTTTGCATTTTTACACCAAATGACATCTTTTGTGCAATATCACTTCTCTAATCACCTAATGACCTCTTTGATACTTTGAATACATTACATATGACCTTCACATGACCTTTTTCACATTTTTTATATTTCAAAATTCAAATTTTACAAGTTTTCCTATTGAAGGCATTTAGAGAACAAGGTGCTCCTGCACCAAACATGAACTCCAAAATTACAATATTTGAGTAAATCTCATTACAAGTAAATTTCATTACAATGCTTTAGGTACTTTTTTCTCACATATCTTTTACAATTTCACTCATACATTCGAGATTCTCTTTAAATGTCTACATCATAGGTGCTCATTATGAGGTTAACTTCAATTAAGTAACTTGAGATTCCCTCGCTAAGCTTCACATGCTCTTTTATAATGGCTTCAAATTAGAATTGAGATTTGTCAAGATTATGAAAATAAGGATGTTGCATTGCTTTTTTGGCTGAGATTCTCTTTGATGGCTCATAAATCAACATTTTCTACAATGAGAGACCAATCAATTTTTAGTAGTTTACTTACAAATACACAAAGTAAAAGAGAAAAAGAAAGAGCATCCAAAATGGAAATGAAATGAAAATAGATGGAAGGAACTTACAGATAGGCATGTCAGTCTCTCAACTTAGTCACTCCTGGTCATGCATCTTCACTGGGAGTTCCAAGATACATATTGCACACAACACCTCTCATGAATAGACTAACTTGAAATTTAAGATGCTCTTATAATGTCTACATCATAGTTGCTCATGATAAGGTTAACTTCAAATGAATAACTTGAAATTCCCTCTCCAAGCTTTGCACACACTTTTGTAATGGCTTAAAATCATGATTGAGATTTGTCAAGATCATCAAAATAAAGATGTTTGATTGCTTTTCTGCCTAAGATTCTCTTGGATGGCTCATAAATTTGCATTTTCTGCAAGGGGAGACCAATCAATTTTTAGTAGGTTACTTACAAATAGGAAAAGTTAAAGAAGATAGCATTTCCATCAAACAAATTAATGTGCATACAAGTATAAATTAATAATAACCAATTTTCATATGTACAAATTAATCCAACGAACCATCCGGGTATGCTCTACTCTTTATTGTGTCAAGTATTGCCTCATGGTCAAACTTAGGGACCTTCCACAAGACCTTGTTCAAAGGTCTACCCCCATATTTATTCAAATGAACATTGAATTCCATGACAAGGTTCGAGTAATGAAGAATCTTATGATGTGTGTCAAAGTCATGAAACAACCAATGTTTAACACTCTTATGTGGGTACCTTCTAAGCCACGTTCCAGTAACAACAACCAAGCCTGTAGGGTATTTGATGTTTTCTCCATCTATAACTGGGGCCTCCAATTTATTTTTGGCCTCAACACAATGACACAAGTAATATTTTGTTCCCTCTTCATTGTCTTCATCTACAATAATTGCATAAACTTTCCCTACATTGATATGTGTAGCAAATCTCTTGAAATTAGTCAACATTACAAATACACTACAAAGTAATATAACAATATGGAATTTCAAAAACTAATCAAGAAGATATATTACTTGGTTGAACTAGATCGGATACATGGTCAAAGTCAACTAATGATTCCATCTGTGTTAGTTCCAATGTCATCGGAGGGTGATACATGTGAAGTGGGCTAAGATAACTTGTAAACCATTTTTCAATCCACTCCCCTGACTCACAATCATTCCAGGCCTGCATTGTACATGAAGAACAAAAGCATGCCATCTTCTGTGTATCCATACTCCATGAACCTGCATTTGAGCTAAGGAAAGAGTGTAGCTCACTCGATCCTATTATTGTACAACAATCCTCATATGGTGCAATGTTTGTATCATCCATCAACCAAAATATCTATGAATTGGAGATGTACCTTCATTACCTGTACCCATCAAAGCATTACACCACTCAACAATTGATCTTGCATCTATCAACTTTGCACTGTCTTTATACTTTAACTCTTCTCATGCTAATGCTCTTTTCAAGCATGCTCTTGCACCATCATGCTCCCCCTTTCCATGCCTAGCCTCACAAAAGTTCCACATATGTTGTACACCTATAATGACATATATCCTGCTTAACCAGTAGAATATGTGCGAGTTCTTGAACTATGTTGCACAATTATCCGACCATATGCTATGCCCCTCTGAGCCAAATAACTATAGAACATCTAGAAGAAACCTTGCACAAAATCTAGAGAATGTGTGTGATCATCACTAATATAAAAGTGATACTCCATCAATACCTTATTTTTCTCCTCTATACTATTAGCTGCATAAATGAACGTTATTTTTACAAATATCGAAACGTGTGTGGAGTTGTAATACTATGACTGCACTTCACGCTGTGGCTGTAGAGTGTAGTTCTCTACATATTCAACCACTGATACTATGTTGCTAGCTAGAAAGGTGTACTTTCATAGCTTGAATTGTGTGTCCAACCATTGAGCTCTATGGGTATGCTTTGCATACTCATACACTATATTGTCATGAAACATGGACATAAACTGATACAATGGAATCTTCTGGATAACCAAATCACACCTTTTTTCTTGAGACCCATCTTTTGTAGCATATGCCACTATTTTATACTTCTCGAACTCTACTAGTTTTTGGCCCACCTCATATGTACTTTCCATATGTTGACATACTGGCATACACTGCAAGCCACTGTAACACTTGCATGAACCATCCAAGCATGTTGTCCTATAGAATATTTGGCCATCCTCTATTTCACATAAATTTTTTGATAATAACTCTCTTGAAGATTTTGGTGGGGCTTCTATGCCACAATCTTGCAAAACATCGTTAGTATGCAATTCACAACATATAGAATGATAAACATCATAATGGTAAGAGAATTCAATATGTAGTCTACAACAACAAGTAGTTCATATGTGATTTATCTTGACATAAAAAGGTTTAAGCATTTCAAAAAATATTTGAAAATACTAATTTGAGGATAATCCATTTGAAATTTACAAAAAAATTGGGTTTGAGTCATATCCAAAAAATGCTTTGGATGTGGCTCACGATTTCGACTACCAATTCTCCTTCTTACCACATCCCTTTGATTCAAAGATGACCTTGTGTTATTCTTCCAATACTCTTCAATTAGTGTTCTCAATGCTTCAACAATTTTTTTATCTTTTTGTGGCAGTCTCCTCGAGAATGCCCATAATTCATTTGAATCGGTGCCCTCAATTCTTTGCCACCTTTGAACGACTTTTGATAAAGTTTTTCTACTAATTCTCATTTGTTCACTTGTCTTTCTAATGAGAAGAGCTCTCTTTGTTTGACTACTTACCAAAGTTGATGTAATGACACGTTGTGTGACATTACTATCTTTTGAGCGTGAGGTCTTACCCACACTCTCATATGCATCCATTAGATTCTTCACAATAGTGTTTTCACTTGATGCATTCAATATTCTCAACCCAAGAGTCTTCATGATGTCTCTATACTTTATACCCCACATCATTTCAATAAATAGTTGACATCTTGCGGTCTCATTTAGCCTTTCAATGTAGAATTTCCAAATATTATCAACATATCTTCTACAACTGCATGCTAGAATCTTACCTTCCATGTGTTGCAAAATATCCTCATCAATATTAATCAAATACTTTTGCTTTCTACATAAAATTCTAGGTGGTGTTTTCCTAGGTACATACATCTCAACATTAGGAATTTCATCAATATTTAATTGAGGTGGGATAGATTGCGTACCTTCGATCGAGGGTGGAGTAGAAGACATACCTTGAGGTTCTCATGGGGATGATGGTATACCTTCTTCGTCAAATCTGAGTGATGATGTACTCTCAACTTAAGATGCACTAGATGGTGTCTAACCATATTCACTTGCAATAGATGGTGTCCCTCCATATTCAATTGCGGTAGTTGGTATCCCTCCATATTCACTTGTGCTTAATGGTGTCCCTTCGTATTCACTTTTTGTGGAGTGTGTGTCTCCAACTACGATATTTGAACCTGTCTTACCACAATGCTTTCGCATTCGTGCCCTTTGTGCTACCAAATCCTGTTCTCTTTTTTGACAATTGAGGTTCCTCTTTAGTTGACTTGTTTTTGTCAATAGTACCCAATTTCTTCTTTTCACAATATGCCCTCAACCGTTCTCTCTCCTTTTCTTTGAAGGTTTCATACTCTTCGTCTGTTAACTTATTCCTTCTTCGTTTCTTCGGCATGGAAGATAATTTTACTTGTACCATGGTAATGAGATGAATATTAGTTCCTAAAATATTTATCCATTCAAATAAATGAAATATATGGCATTCAAGGCTTCATAAAAAATACTTACAATCATCTTGTACAAGACTATTTCTAGCATAAACAAAGGTGGTGCAGGGGCATGCCATGATTACAAGAAAGGTAGAATTGCATTTTTTTCCTTGTGTAAATGGGGTGTTAAAGAAGGGTTTTGATGATATGTTGAAGGAACCTTCCCTATAATGGTTGTTTGAGTTTTTGCAAGGCATTTTTGAAGTGTTGGTATTGATGAGGTCTGGTAAGCCCGATTGTCAAGACTTTCAATAAACCCTAGGTTATTTGCATGAAAGTTGAGGGTTTGGTGGTACAACATTTTAGAGGTCAAGGCTCTAAGAAACAATGGTTGAATTTGTTTTTTTGTAACACAATTAGTGACTATTAGTTGATATTTGGTGAAAACAAAGTGTTTTGGAGGTACCTCTATAAAAGAGGGCTATTTGGTGGCCTAGAAGGCAGGGCAACCTATTGGTTTTCAATATTGTTGCAAAGAAACCTCTTGAAACATTTTGGTATGTTGTGTTAGAAGTTGAAGTGTGTCTTAGATGATGTTTTTAGGTCTTTGTATGAACTTCTCTAAAAGATATTGAGAAAAAATAGTGTTGGAGGGCTACAAGCCTTTAGGTGTGTGTTTGGGATAAGTTGAGTGTATAGTGTTTATGGGGCTGGTTTATTGTTTTAGTTTGATCATTTTGAGTTGGTTGGGATCTTCACCACCTAGTTTGCTATCACAGTGCCCCTACCTTCTCAACCCTACCCTATTGGCAAGCTAGTGGAGCGTTGGCAAGCTAGCTCACTCACTATATTCTGGCTTGTCAATGCGGTAGGGTTGAGAAGGTAGGGTCAGTGTATACCTCATAGAAATGGGGTGTCATGGTGATATAATCACTGTGACACCCCATTTCTATGAGGCATATGTTGCCTCTACCATCTCAACCATTTCTGAGACCGGCCTGAACATAGAGTTTTAAGGTTTGAAAGTCATTTAAAATGATGTATTGACCCATTCCTCTCACTGTGGCCACTCTAACTCAGGGAATGGGTCTGCAACACCACTAAAAAGGTGTGGGAATGTTGAGTAAATACAAGGTAGGTCAAGAGTTGAGTTGGGCATGAAGCCCTAGAGTGAAATTTGGTGTTTTCCATGTGAATTTGAGAGGTTTTGACATGCTAAAGTGAGTATTTTTTTAGGGAAGCATTGTTTCTTATTGAATTGAGTTTTTGCAGGAAATTTTAGACCTGTTTGAGGTGGTGGCATGTTTTTATAACATTGGGAAGTGTGTTTTCCAATAAGCCCTAGGTTATTTGGCTTAAAAATAGGGTTTTTGGTTTTGACATTTTGGTGGATGAATTTATAAGAACTAATTATGAATTATTTGGTTTGAATACATATAAATTGATGCCCACATGTGTTTGGAGGTTTTGTTCATGTTTCAAGATAAGTTTCTTTGCTAAAGTGTCCTAATGTGAGGCTTAGTTGGCGTAGAAAGCCTGATTTGAGAAAGTTGTTACAAAGTAACCAATAGTAGTTTGTTGGCATGTGATTTTGTACCCTGAAGGGTCCTTGAAATGGTTCAAGTCTTGGTCTAAAATAATCTTATCAAGAAGAAATACCCAATTGAATGAGTTGGAAATGGTACAAGGAAGAGTGTTGATTTGGTGAAAAGTGAAGAGTTTTGAGAATTGTGACTTGTGAATTGTTGTTGTTGGTTGATTTTTTGTGTTCAGTTGTGTTGCAGGACCTCCCCTAGTTGCATCACAATTCAAATTCTTTTACCATGCTTCCATTTTGAGCCATGATTGCAAGATAGGCTGCACCTTTCCCCATGTTGATAACTTAGCCTTCAATAAAGAGTCTTATAAAAGTGGAGAGAAGGGTTAGAATCCCATGTAGGTAGACTAATCGAGGAAACATTTAAAATATATCACAAATAAAAGTGACGAGGTAGGTTTAGTAATGAGGTAAATTTAGAAATAGAGATGAAAACCAAAATAGTTTCTAAGATCTATCAATGTGGGAGGAGTATATTCCAATTTTTTAGAGAGATGTGTGGAAATTTTGGTATCATAGACAAGGCAATGAGCTGCTTGGTATAATTTTTTGACAAAATACCTCAATGAAATCTTCGAAGAGTGGTATGCACATCCATAATAAAGGATTGATAAATGATGTTTTATTTTACTTCCTTAAAATGTATGTCATATATTTGTGTATACAAAATGTGGAAGCATACACAAGGTAAGTCAATTGTTAAATAGCAAAATGCCTCAAAGAGATGTGGTTTAAAAATGTAATTGACAAGTGTATTGAATTTTGTAATTTAAAATGTGCATTGACAACCTAAGGTTATAATGACAAACAAATAATGATCAACATGGAATATGCAGAATAACAAAAATGAAAGCAAGCCATAATAGAATGAAAGAAAATGTGTAAAGACTTCACATACCTAAAAAACTAGAGTTTCAAATGGAGGAGTTCAACCCAATTATGTAGCCTTAGCTTCTTCTTTCTTCAAACTCCTCAACAATTTGACTTTTTCAAAAGCTTGTTCCCCTCCAAACTTCAATTGTATATCATTTTTCAATGGAATTCAAACTTGAATTGATATTATATGTCTTTCAACATGAAAACTCTGCTATTTCATGCAAAGGTGGTAGAAAGATCATGACAAAGGTGGTGGAATGTGAAAAAAATGCATCCACACTTCACAACATCATCAAAAAGCTACTTTTAGTCGGAGCACACGTAGAATCAGGAGAATATGTAGAATGTGGGCCTTACGATCACAGGTATATTAAGCAATTTTACTATTTTTAGTGCAACACAAAACACGCTCGTGTTATAACATGGTCATGTATATAACACGCTATGTTATAACATGCTCGTGTTATTTCTTCCTAAAATGGCCATATCTCTACTTCTTCAAAACACACTCACATTATGAGAAAGTTGGTTTTTTAATAGATTTATTTTCTTTCTCTTTGTCTATACCCTATATACCCTAATTCTATCTCTCTTCCCTCTACCCTTATGCCCTAATTATATCTCTCTCCCCTCTACTTTCTACCCTTAACCCTTATACCCTCTATCCTCTACCCTCTATCTCTCTCCCACTCCCTCCCTCTCTCTCTCTCTCGTCTCTCCCTCATCTCTCAACCCCTATACCCTCCCCCTCTCTCAACCCCATCTCTCTCACTCACTCACTCCTTCTATCTCTCTCCCCTCTACCCTCTACCATTAACCCCCATACCATCAACCCTTAAACCCTGATTCTATCTCTCTCCCCATCTACCCTCTACCCTTAACCCTTATAACCTCTATACTCTACCCTCTATCTCTCTCCCACTCCCTCCCTCTCTCTCTCTCTCGTCTATCCCTTGTCTCTCAACCCCTATACCCTCTCCCTTCTCAATCCTCTCTCACTCACTCCCTATCTCTCCTCTACCCCACCCTTAACCTCTATAAATTTCAATCCAAACCCCTACTCTATCTCTCTCCCACTCCACCTCACCCTTAACCCTTATACCCTCTATCTCTCTCTTCCACTCTCCTCTCTCTCTCAAGTCTCCTCCTACCCTCTCCTCTCTCTCTTCAATCACTCCTTCTATCTCTCCCTCACCCCACCTTAACCCCATACCCTCAACCCTTAAACCCTAATTCATCTCCTCCCCATCTACCCTCTAACCTTATACCTCTATCCCTCTCTACCCTCTATCTCTCTCCCCACTTCTTCCCTCTCTCTCAACTACCTCTCTCTCACTCACTCCTTCTATCTCTCTCCCCTCTACCCTCTACCCTTTACCCCTATACCCTCAACCCTTAAACCCTAATTCTATCTCTCTCCCCATCTACCCCCTACCCTTAAACCTTATACCCTCTATCCTCAACCCTCTATCTCTCTCCCACTCCCTCCCTCTCTCTCTCTCTCTCTCTCTCTCACCTCCCTCGCACTCACTCCCATCTCTCCCTCTCCCCTTCACCCTTATACCCCCATCTCTCTCGCCACCTCTCTCCTCTCTGCCTCCCTCCTATCCTCTTCCTCTCAACCCTCTCTCTCACTCACTCCATCTCTCTCCCTCTCCCTCCTTAACCCTTATAATTCCCTCTATCCTCACCTTTATCTCTCCCAATCCCCTCCGGCCTCCTCTCTCTCTCTCAACTCCCTATCTCTCCCTCCACCCTCTACCCTTAACCCTTATAATTCCTTTATCCCCACCCCCATCTCTCTCCACCTCTCTATCTCTCTCTCTCTCTCCCTCCTACTCCCTCCCTCTCTCTCAACCCCTCTCACTCACTCCTATCTCTCCCTCTGCCTCTACCATTAACCCTCAAACCCTAATTCCCATCTCTCTCTCCCTCTACCCCACACACTTAACCTTATACCCTCACTTCTCCCACCCATCCCTCTCTCGGCCCTCCCTCCCACCCTCTCCCTCTCTCAACTCCCTCACTCTCACTCACTCTCTCTCACTCACTTTCTCTTTATCACTCACTCACTCACTCCCTCTCACTCACTCACTCGCTCCCTCTCTCTCTCTCACTCACTCTCACTCACTCTCCCAATATCTCTCTCTCTCTCAACCCCTATACCCTCTCCCTCTCTCTCACTCACTCCTATCTCTATCCCCTCTACCCTCTACCCTTAACCCCTATACCCTCTACCCTATAAACGCTTAAACACTCAACCCTAAACCCTAAACCCACAACCCTTAAAACCTAAACCCTTAAACCCTCTACCCTAATCCCTGAACCCTTAAATCCTTCAACCCACATAGTAAACTCTCTACACTAATCCCTCAACGCTTAAACCTTAATCCCCCAACCCTATACCCTCAATCCTATACCCTCTACCCTATATATTGGACCCTTGACCCTAATCCCTCAACCCCTATACCCTCTACCTTATACATTGGACACTCGACCCTAATCCCCCAACACTATACCCTCAATCCTCTACCCTCAACCTTAAACCGTCAACCCTTAATCCCTCTACCCACTACCCTCTACCCTATAAACCCTTAAACACTCAACCCTAAACCCTAAACCCTAAACCCTCAACCCTTAAACCCTAAACCCTTAAACCCTCTACCCTCAATCCTCTACCCTCTACCCTCAACCTGTAACATCCCTCTTCTTAATACTCAAGTAAACTCAAGAATTTACTAGAAGGTAAATAAACTAGTAAACATGAGATATATATATATATATATATTTTTAAACATCTGCATAAGGTTAAGAAATAAGTAAAACTTTTATAGATAGTTTCAAACTTGAAATCATATATAATCACAGCTAGAAACAAAGAGAATTCCTCACACTTCCCATTTATATTACATAAAATATAATTGGAAAAAAAAATAGTTTTACCTCATAAGTTTTGACTGTCATAAGCCAGAACATGGAGTTCATTGCATCTGGAATGTTGATCTCTATCTTCACAAGCCTCAGAGAGTCTACTCCTATAGAGGGAGAGCATCATTCGAGTGCTTTTCCTCCAGCCACAAACTCAAGTGGTCCCCCGCACACTTCCTAACTGGAAGTGACCTGGCCCTTCTTGAAGGGTATAGATATAAGGAACTTGTCAAGTTTCACCATCAGAGTCCTAATGATGACTCCAACAAAACTCAATCAACCATATAACTCTAGATCCATCTGAGTCCTAGTGATGTTCCCTACAAGACTCAATCGACCATACAACTCTAGATCCCTTCTAGCTAAGTATGATTATTCTGATTAGTCATGTCGTCTAGACACGCACCTCTAACTCATCTTAGAAACTATCTCATCCTATAGTTTTACTTACTTTATTTGGTACATTGGACACAACTAGTCTATATAGAAAGTCCATTCTAGATAATTTGACTTAGAACTAATCGTTAATCCAGGATATACATGTAAAGTGAAGATTTTAGGTATTTCAAAGCTTTAAAAAGTCCCTTATTGCATTCTTGCAATATCTAGGGTTTATGACTTCCTTCCTTTTTAACACACAAGATTCAATACCAAACATCTTTGATGCATTAAATCAAGTTTTGACATTATCATGGAATCTCTGAAGGTATTATTAGACTTCTTGTCTTGTTCTATGTTTTCCTCAACCTTTCATTGTCAATCAATATACATATATATGTATAATGCCATATCCGACATAAGAGTTATAATTTGCTATAATCTCCTTGTTTCAATGCTAGGGTTGGGCTTCTCTAACCCAATACATGGAAATTTCAAATTCATTTTTTCCCAAAGGTAAACATAAGCGTTACAAAACATAAGAAAAAAGTGCTTCTAGTCTTTCCTAGACCACTTGGCATTGCTCAAGTTTAGATTTCACGTAAAATGAATAAGCATAGTATTCAAGGTATTTCCTCACCCATATAATATCTAAAAGAATTCTATCATTCTGTAATGCCCAAGGTTAGATATTAGGAACCCTTAGGTTAGCCATCAGAATATCTGGTATTGTCCTTCCTATTGTCTCATGGTCATACAACTATAGACCCACTCTAACTATGTATGACTCTATTGGAAACACTAGGCCATCTAGAGCATTGAGATCTGATAATACATGCAGGGATGGATGCATTACTCTGGCCAAAGATTTACATACATATACGTTGCACAATGAATTTCGTTGTATGTACACCACCCTGACTCGACCAATAAGTTGTCATGTCCTATAGTAAATTCATATTGACCTTTCTCTCTAGGTCTAGTAAAGTGGAATCAATTCAATTCATCATCCATGCTTGGACACTCGAGACCCATCATAAGTTGGTTTATGACTCAATGGGTTACTTTCATAATTTGGAACTAGTGACTCCACGTTACCTTGTTCCAATATCAATTTATATCATAAAGTGAACCATATTCACCACCCTTGGATTATCATGGCTCACAACTTCAATTTAATCTATCATGTTAGTTAGAATCATATTCTAATTATTCTAGGCATACCTTTCCTTAACCAAAAGAACGGTTTCATAATGGTGAATAGCTCCAATTAACCTTATGAGCTTTGGGTGATAAACACTATCCCCGTTAAGGTTATTTTTATAACCCTTATTTACCCACAATCAGTTTTCATACAAATTGAATCAACATTTGATTTGAGTGTTGCAAGCACAATTTTTATTTAAGGCCATATCAGGCATCCACATAGTCATGATGGATATGTTAGTATAAGAAGACCGTAACCATTTAATAAGTAATAAACATTATTGCTTGCACTTCTTATTCCTTGAGTACCTCAAGCTCGACTCATTATATAAGTCTTAACCCTGTTTTTATCCATACCGCGTTGTTAAAATCCATATATATATATTGGTTTTATGCATGGGCCTGGCCATGATTGCCTCGATCCACAGTTACAGTATGGGTTCCAATGTGTAAAGCTCGGCCTTTATGGCCTATAGCCACAAACATAACATAATATACATTACAATATAGTTTGACCTTCGTGGCCGCGAGTCTTTAGCATGGGTGCATGGTATAAATATTGAAGCTTGGCCTCAAGCCTCGAGCTTAAATACAATAAAGGATGTAATACAGTATAGCTCAGATGTATGGCCTTGAGCTTAATCACAACAAGGAATGCATTAACAAACATCTAGTTTGTATGGCCTTAAGTTTAAACACAGTAAATATTTAGCATAGTGCGACTACAATAAAGAATGTTTCCATGAAGCTTAATGAAGTAAACTTGCTACGAAAGGCTCAACATAGTTGATACTTACAAAACCAAAATGCAAACAAATGAAAGAAAACATTTTTTTACAAAATTTCATTCTACCTGAATGAATTCTTTGAATGCAATATTTCCCCCCATTCGGTTCCCTTTTATTTCTTGTCCTATATCCTCTTCCTAGTGTACTAAGAGCCTCTCACTACTGTTAAGTAAAAAACTTCCGTCCAAAGGTGCTTTGATGCGGTTCTATGGCATTTTTTTCTAATAGCATCACAGTATTCTATGTCGCGTTGTTCTCCCATTTCTAGGTGAGCTTCAAATACCAACTCGAGGTTAATGCATCATTAATCATTTCATAATCCTTATGAAAACATCACATCTTGAAAACTTTTAAACACATGTCAATTTTGAGTCAAATAAATATAATTCATGAAAATGTTGATTTTTCCATACATTTTTACTAAACATCAAATCATTGAATCATGTGTAATCATCTACTAATTACTTCAAAAGTAAAAAGTAAAATATATTTAAAGTTAGGGGTGTAACATATCTCCTCCCATAAGAGTCATCATCCTCGATGATCCAATGCCTCTGAAACCTTAATAAGATAAAAACAATTGTTTATCCTGCAAAAGCATAAGCAATTGAGTAAAAATTTGATATAAAATCATGGTAAACTTTCCATGTCTTATTACCCTCTAGATACTGGCCCCATTGGACCTTGCATTTAAGAAGCTTGATCATGACCACTCCCTGGTCATGTTCCTGTAAAACATTCTAAGAATATAATTATCATCTATTATATACTTTTCAAATATAATCATTAAAAGCATTATACCTCCTGGTAATAACTGAGAATAGAATGATTCTGTAATCAATCGAATTGATAATTTCATTTCTAGGATCTAGTTTGGAAAATATTCCCTACTTTATGAAACTTTTCTTCTCTAGTCGAGAATTGTGTTAGTGTACAGTTGGCATTAACTTAGATTTTCTATCTAATATTAGCTTCCATCAATATTTTCTGATCGGTTTGATTTGTTTATCCATTTCTGACAACATTTCTAGACTAATGTTAATCCTATCTTCTAGCTTACCCAACTTATAGGAGTTCGACATATTTTCTATCCAATGTTTCAAATGGAGTCACCTTGATAACAAAATTATAGAAGTTGTTATATCAAACACCATAAAAGGTGGATACTCTTTCTATGTGTGGCAATCAACTACTTTTAACACAGGTTTACCAAGCAAATTTCACCAAAGGTTAACAACATTAACCAAGTAAGGTACCATTGCTCACCATGTAAGATACAAGAGTAACACCAACCTTCAATTTTCTAGTTGGAAAGGTTATTCATCATGTACCACTTTCTTTTATTTCATGCATCATTAAAATAAATTGGTAAGTAAATACAAGAGAAAGGATCAAAATTCCTTATCTAGGTTATCTGTCCTCCAAGACTCGGCATGCCACTGAAAAGAGGGAAAGCATCACCTAGCTATTTTCCTTCCAATCACGGACTTAGCGATTCCTCCGCACACTTCCTACCTGAAAGAAATCCTACCTTTCAATGAAAGGTTGTGTTAGAAACCCTCTCAGTTGCCATCTGAGCTCTGGTGTGTACCCCCACTTAACCAACTATGTCGTACTATGAAGGATACCCTCCTACTAAGTACAACAACTCTGGTTAGCTAAGTGTCTGGAGTACTATGAACTGACGAGTGCATGTAGTGGAAACAACACTCACTATGGCCATAATTTTATATACATACGCTTTGCAATCCACGTAGTAATGGTTCACCACCCTGCTCGACTTGGAGAGACTATTCACTTGGGCTTACTGGTCCACCCACATACCATAACACAAGGTTCGAAAAGTGATATTTGCATAAGGCATCCTTTAGATAGTCTACATATTAATTATATAACCCGAAAGGGTTTGGAACCAATTCCTTCCACACAAGGTTTCTTTCTTTTGTGAAGCTGACATATTAGGTGCATTTCTACAATTTACTCCCTTACACAATCCATCAAAGGCCCATCCAGGACATGATAGAGAAGAACATTGAATTAGACACAGTGAACAACCAAAAAGTTCTTGTATAGCCACCACAAAAACTCAAATCAATATCAAAATATAAGTGGTTTTAATTTCAACAATAAATCAAAGAATGAGCTCTTTCCAAAAATAAATCAAAATTTGACCAACTGGCCATAAGATAAACAATCTTCAAAAATTTGGTGGCTAGACCATTTCAAAATAAAGAAAAATAATGACAATCCTTTCCAGTATTAAAAGGGATTTTACAAAAAATCCAACGAAGTGTCAAAATCCAGAAGAACACTGTTAACACACTATGTGACTTGACTAAGTCACAACAAGGGAGTAGATTGTTGCACTTTATTCAGATTTTCCAAAAGCTTACAGTGGATTAGAGATTGTGTTACAAGTGCATCAAACAAATAATTCCATTAATACTTTCATCATGCTCAAAATTTTACAAATAAAAAGGTTATATCAAATTCACTCCTATTCCTAGAGTATCTATCATTCGCTTGCTAGATGATATTATAAGATAATTTTATAGCAACACACAAAGATTAAAATTAGAATACAACGTATTTTCTTTGTTCCACATTACAAAACTTTATCCCTTACTTCACTTAATAGATTGCATGTTAAAACTTAAACAATTTGACTAAATATCACGGTGATAATTACATTCACCAATGCGGTTGTACTTTCTAGCTCTACCAAAAGGAAAGTACTTAGTTCTCAACCATTTTTTTTTATTCTATGCCAATATAACACTACTCATCCTTTAATGATCCTCTTATTCCACTTGGCTCATTCCAAGCCATCTAGAAGTTAGACTAGAACCCATTTTATCGATGTTGTTAATATAGTTTCAATGATTTCCAATGCTCAGATGCTTCGGCACTTGGTTGATTACTTTCGGGTCTTCCCATCCTTAAGTTCTTGAGAAATAAGATTGATCTTGAATTCATACAGATGTTGCTCTACCCGAGCTCTTAGTCTGATTAGTAAATGACCAAGGTTTTACCTTTCTAGTCAGAGTCTCAAAATATTTTCAATATGCATCCTTAACAGAATGTTTTTTCTCTTAGAGTTCTAACTCTCAGTTGGCTTCCTCTTAGACATTGAATTGGGTAAGTGTTGTAAAGATATTCTTCCAGATAGTTTCCTTGGTTTCTCTCTATGCCATTCTGGCATCAAACCAATTTTAACCTTATCCAATCTGCTAAATGTAACATCCCTTTTCTTAATAATCAAGTAAACTCAAGAATTTACTAGAAGGTAAATAAACTAGTAACCATGAGAGAGATTTTTTTTTTTTTAAACATCTGCATAAGGTTAAGAAATAAGTACAACTTTTCTAGATAGTTTCAAACTTGAAATCATATATAATCATAGCTAGAAACAAAGAGAATTCCTTACAGTTCCCATTTATAGTACATAAAATACAATTGGAAAAAAGAATAGTTTTACCTCATAAGTTTTGACTGTTGTAAGCCAGAACATGGAGTTCACTGCATCTGGAATGTTGATCTCTATCTTCACAAGCCTCAGAGAGTCTACTGCTATAGAGGGAGAGCATCATCCAAGTGATTTTCCTCCAACCACAGACTCAAGTGGTCCCCCACACACTTCCTAACTGGAAGTGATCTGACCCTTCTCAAAGGGTATAGATATAAGGAACTTGTCAAGTCTCACCATATGAGTCCTAATGATGAGTCCAACAAAACTCAATCGACCATAGAACTCTAGATCCATCTGAGTCCTAGTGATGTGCCCTACAAGACTCAATTGACCATACAACTCTAGATCCCTTCTAGCTAAGTATGATTATTTTGATTGGTCATGTCATCTAGACACACACCTCTGACTCGTCTTAGAAACTATCTCATCCTATAGTTTTACTTACTTTATTTGGTACATTGGACACAACTAGTCTGTATAGAAAGTCCATTCTAGCCAATTTGACTTAGAACTAATCCTTAATCTAGGATATACATGTAAAGTAAAGAGTTTAGGTATTTCAAACCTTTTAAAAAGTCTCGTATTGCATTATTGCAATATCTAGGGTTTATGAATTCCTGTCTTTTTAACACACAAGATTCAATACCAAACATCTTTGATGCATTAAATCGAGTTTTGACATTATCATGGAATCTCTGAAGGTATTATTAGACTTCTTGTCTTGTTCTATGTTATCCTCGACCTTTCACTGTCAATCAATATACATATATATGTACAATGCCATATCTGACATAAGAGTTATAATCTGCTATATTCTCTTTGTTTCAATGCTAGGGTTGGGCTTCTCTAACCCAATACATGGAAATGTCAACATCATTATTTCCCAAAGGTAAACATAAGAACAAAGTGCTTCTAGTCTTTCCTAGACCACTTGGCATTGCTCAAGTTTAGATTTCACGTAAAATGAATAAGCATAGTATTCAACATATTTCCTCACCCATATAATATCTAAAAGAATTCTATCATTCCGTAATACCCAAGGTTAGATATTAGGAACCCTTATGTTAGCCATCAGAATATCTAGTATTGTCCTTCCTATTGTCTCGCGGTCATAAAACTATAGACCCACTCTAACTATGTATGACTCTATTGGAGACACTAGGCCATCTAGAGCACTGAAATCCGATAATACATGTAGGGATGGATGCATTACTCTGGCCAAAGAATTACATACATATACATTTCACAATGAAATTTGTTGTATGTACACCACCCTAACTCAACCAATAAGCTATCATGTCCTACAGTAAATTCATATTGACCTTTCTCTCTAGGTCTAGTAAAGTGGAATCAATTCGATTCATCGTCCATGCTTGGACACTCGAGACCCATCATAAGTTGGTTTATGAATCAATGGGTTACTTTCATAATTAGGAACTAGTGACTATGTGTTACCTTGTTCCAATATCAATTTATATCATAAAGTGAACCATATTCACCACCCTTGGTCTATCATGGCTCACAACTTCAATTTAATCTATCATGTTAGTTAGAATCATATTCTAATTATTCTAGGCATACCTATCCTTAACCAAAAGAATAGTTTCATAATGGTGAATAGCTCCAATTAACCTTATGAGCTTTGGGTGATAAACACTATCCCCGTTAAGGTTATTTTTATAACCCTTATTTACCCACAATTGGTTTTCATGCAAATTGAATCAACATTTGATTTGAGTGTTGCAAGCACAATTTTGATTTAAGGACCTATCGGGCATCCACATAGTCATGATGGATATGTTAGTATAAGAAGAGTGTAACCATTTAATAAGTAATAAACATTATTGCTTGGAACTTCTTATGCCTTGAGTACCTCAAGCTCAACTCATTATATGACTCTTAACTCTATTTTTATCCATACCACATTGTTAAATGCCATATATATACATTGGGTTTATGCATGGGACTGGCCCTGATGGCCTTGAGCCACGGTTACAGTATGGGTTCCAATGTGTAAAGCTCGGCCTTCATGGCCTAGAGCCACAAACATAGCATAGTATACATTACAATATAGTTTGACCTTCGTGGCCGCGAGTCTTTAGCATGGGTGCATGGTATAAGTATTGAAGCTTGGCCTCAAGCCTCGAGCTTAAATACAATAAAGGATGTAATACAGTATAGCTCAGATGTATGGCCTTGATCTTAATCACAACAAGGAATGCATTAACAAACAACTAGTTCATATGGCCTTAAGTTTAAGCACAGTAAATATGTAGCATAGTGCGACTACAATAAAGAATGTTTCCATGAAGCTTAATAAAGTAAACTTGTTATGAAAGGCTCGACACAGTTGATACTTACAAAACCAAAATGCAAAGAAATGAAAGAAAACATTTTCTTACAAACTTTCATTCTACCTGAATGAAGTCTTTGAATGTAGTATTTCCCCCCATTCGGCTCCCTGTTCTTTCTTGTCCTGTATTCTCTTCCTAGCATACTGAGAGCCTATCACTGTTGCTAAGTACAAAACTTCCTTCCAAAGGTGCTTTGATGCAGGTCTATGGAATTTTTGTCTAATAGCACCACACTATTCATGGTCGCACCCTTCTCCCATTTTTGGGTGAGCTACAAATGTTTTCCAATCCACAAAGAATGAGACTGGAATGTTGCAGACCTCTCTCTAAAACTTTGCTAGCACTTTTATGAAGTAAGTTGTAGCTATCATTTTCTTTTCTTCCTCCTGCATATGTTCTTTTAACTCAATAACCGAATTCCCTTCCATATGCCCCCGTCTATTTACGGATTAGAAACAATGTATATCTCGTCCACACTATTCCAAGATAGTTAAAAACTGACTAATCTCCTGATGCCTCCACTCCTGTATAACTGTTTCTTGATTGATATCTAAGGGCCACTACTGGCGATTGCAACAATACTCTGGCATGCGTGGGTGACTCAGCGAGTGACAAGGAGCAATTGATGATCATGCCATTGTGGTTACGAGCTGATAAGCATTGAGATTTCGCTGATATTAGCATTATGATATGAACTATATATATATATATTACTGTCACCTCATAATGCCATGTCACGGCCTATGGGATATGCATAAGGCATATAAACTATGCAATACATATAAACATAAAAGTTAAAGCCATCACCAAAGATTCTAATAGTTGAACAATTTTCATCAAAGCAATTTGCGCTTCTTAAATAAAAGTTGGATCCTATCGTTTAACTCTTGCATATGTAGTCGTTTCCAATTTTCAACATATATCTTAACATAATAATACTTTAAGAAATATTAACATCCTGGGAAAGGTTGACGACATAGGTCGTTACATTGTCTAACTGGCATTTCGTCAAAACAAACGACTTCAACGATGATCATAAATGATCAACGTCCACATGTAATATCATAATGAGAGTCATTAAGTAAAAACGTTTAAAGATTGAAGACACATAAATGACAATCATTCGAGAATTAAGAGTTGGTAACACAATCCTACATGATCGATGACATTGATCTTTTAGTCGTCTCTCGGTCGTATTCACCCCATAAAACGAACTCAAAGATGATCATCATAATGAATTCCTTTTGCAAGGAATCGGGCTATCATATTAGTTCCCCAACTTATTAAGCCAATTTAAACTATTATCAAGAATATAGACAATAATGAACACCCAATTATGCAAGTGAGGTCACAACATAAACTTGTTATGACATGAGAAGTGGCATATTCAACAGAAATTTGTCTCAATCGCAAAACAACTAAAGTTCAACCTTGACGGCGTCACTATCCCCAAAATGACTAGGCTGATGTTAAGCAACAAGAAATAGAGTTAAGACAGTGACAACCTGTTCTATTCCTTGTATCTATACCCTTCTCTCCAATGATGCTCTCCCTCCCTTTCTCGAAGGGAAGAAACCTGTTTCCTGAATGCAACTCAGAAATACCAACTCAAGGTTAATGCATCATTAATCATTTCATAATCCTTATGAAATCATCACATCTTGACAAATTTTAAACACATGTCAATTTTGAGTCAAATAAGTATAATTCATGAAAACGTTGATTTTTCTAGACATTTTTACTAAACATCAAATCATTGAATCATGTGTAATTATCTACTAATTACTTCAAAAGTAAAAAGTAAAACATAGTTAAAGTTAGGGGTGTAACACAACCCTAATCCTTGAACACTTAAACCCTTAAATCCATTTAATAAACTCTCTACCCTAATCCCTCAACCCTCCTAACCCCTATACCCTCTACCCTATACATTGGACCCTTGACCCTAATCCCCCAACAGCCACCCCCAATCCTCTACTCTCAACCTTCAGCCCTTAAAGCCCTTGAAGCCCTCCTCAGCCCTAACCCTTCTCCACCCTCTACCCTCAATCCTCTACCCTCCTAATCCATGGTCTCTTAAACCCCGTGGTTCTCTACCTAATCCCTCTCTTATCCCTAACCCCACCTAATCCCCCCTCCTCCCTATGCATTAGACCCTCCCTAATCCCCCCCCTATTCCCTCCAATCCTCCACCCTCCCTAAACCCTCCTTCAAGCCCTCTCTGACCCATGCCCTCTGCCCTAAACCTGCCCTTCCACCCTCCCTCCAGAACACCCCCCTTCCACCTTCCTTATCCACTCTACCACTATATTGGTTAAACCCTCCTCCCCTACCAATCCACCCTCCCTCCCTGGCCATAAACCCTCGGCCCAGCTCTCTACTCCACTCTACCCTAACCCACTCTACCCTAAAGCCTATCAAGCCCTTAGCCTGCCCTGCCCTCGACCTCTGCCCTCTGCCTCGACCCTCCAGCCTTATCCCACTCGGCCCTTAGGCCAGCCGACTCCACCCATTGTCCCTTCCCTTCCCCCCCTCACCCTCCATTTCCCTAAACCCTTTTCCACCTTCCACCCTCCTCCTCCAGCCACCAAACCCTCAATCTTACCCTCACCCCTACACACTCCATATTGGACCCCTCCAACCTCCTGCACCTCAGCCCTCGAACCACCTCACCACTACCCTTGCCCTCCAACCCTTCCCTCCAGACCCTAAACCCTCAACCCTCTGCCCTCAACCATAAACCCTCCATTGCCTGTGCAACCCCTGCCCCCAACCCTCTGCCTGTCCCTCCTTCCACCCTCACCATTGGGCCCTCAGCCTAAAACCCTTCCATCGGCCACCCTCAACCCCTAATCCCTCACCATGTACCCTCCCTAATCCCTCCAATCCTTCCTTCCCCTGGTCATCAGCCCCTCCCTCATTCCCACCACCCTCATTTAAGTTCTCAGCCCTGTCCTCCCTCCTCTCTCCTCCTCCATCCATCCCTTCCTCTCCTAACCCCTCCTGCCACTCAGCCTAACCCTCCCCCTAAACCCTCTACCCTCAACCCACCCTCTACCCTAAACCCTAATACCTCAACACTAATCCCTATACCCTTACACCCTTAAATCCAAGAAAACTCCCTACCCTAATCCCTAAACCCTCAACCCTTAAACCCTAGTCCCTCAACCCCTATACCCACTACCCTATACATTGGACCCTCAACCATAATCACTCGACCCTATACCCTATACCCTCAATCCTCTACTCTCAACCCTCTACCATCAACCATCTGATGAGCCTAGTTTTTGGTCTAGTTTTGGGTAGAATCTATAGTCTATTTTCTCATAGATGTCATGGACTTTAATGCTTAAGTGTTGGTATTAGCATAATGTTTCCCTCAAACTATTGACATTTGATATTATCTTATCTTTGCAAGCCTTGATGATATTTGGCATAATATGTGGGTCATCTATATTGATTTTGCATGTGATTAATGAATGTTTCCTAGAGTGGTTATTGATGTGCAGTTATTATGTGTACTAACCTTGACATACGGATTTAATACACCAAATTAAGGAAGGAACCACCAGTTGGGAATGCACCATAATGCCCAGTTGAGATATCGTTCAAAGTCAAAGGAAACCGATAGTAAAGATTCTTCATGTAATTGAGCGTAACCACCTTGCAGTGGACCTTAATGATCGAGCATGCATGGGAATTGTTGTTGTGTTGGATCTGCGCTTGAATTTTATGTCTGACTAGATTCCATGCATGCATAACCACCATTGCTCCACTTTCCCCTATTTTCCCTAAATGGCGTCCTCCCATTCATGGAGTTGACTGCCTTGTTTAGTTGTAGTATAAATAATGATCTGATGCTCCTTCTTTAGGAGGTTGCACAATTTGATATTGCACTCTCATTCTCCAGTTTCAGTAATACAAATACATTACTCTTTGTATGCATGATTTATAGTGAATGAAATAAAGTTCTGAGTTCGAGCATCTGAGTTCTTGTTAGTTTAGAGGATACTTATCCAAGGGGGCCCACTTGGTGAGTAATCTGTCTTCTTAGTTTAGCATTAGTTTAGTATTATTATTTTTTGGGTACTTAGTTAGAAATTTGGCATTGACTGTTCCTGTAGCCACTAGAATTCCATTTTGTGACTGTTCCTACAACGAAAGTAGACAGAGTAGTCCCTGTTTGTTGCACAAATTTTCATTCTTGCTCTACATTTCAGTTTAAGCATGGTTTTTGGTTGATGTTCATCATTTTCTTTATTTCCTTTCAAAAATTTACTTTCAGTACTGTATTTCTTAGCTGTAGAACACAATGACTACTTGAGCCCCTAGTGCACATACAGTGTTGACCCATTTCAAGTTCGCGTCCCTGGGTTGACAAGTTAAATGCACCTTCATGATGATTGAATGGTTGTTTAGGTTATATTTCCAGTCTCTGAATCATGGCTATAAAGGCTTAGTTATGAGATCATTGTAGGAGGCCAAGATTTGTGGTGTTGTTGTCAGGGATGGTGCCAAGCTAGGAATTTTTTGGAGTCATTGGTAGTTTTTCTTGTTGTAGTGTTTTTGGAAGTTGTTCTTAGGATATCCCCCTTTATGAAGTAATGACCCCCCTAATTCTTTACCAAATTTTTGTGTGAGATGACTGATAGTAAGTGATACCACATGCATAGAGGAAGGAGAAGGAATGCTTATGGGAGATTCCTTCCTAATAATCCTCATCCATTCCAGCTAGTTGAGTACCAGAACCTGCCAGAAGAAGAAGAAGAAGAAGATCCACATCCCTTTGTAGATGCATATCCTGATCTAACCAGCTCTGAAGTTTCCTCAGAAGATCAAAATCAGCTTGAGAACCCCTTTGTCTTCGAACCACATCAAGCAGGCATGGGCAATGCAAATGGGAACAAAAAAAATCAACCAGCTTTTCCTTTCGCCATTGCTCATCAAAATGAAGTTGACAACATCAAGAACATTCCTGCCTTAGTACTCCCCAAGTTTTATGGAATTGTGACAAAAGATCTCAATACCTTCTTATTTCAGTTTGGCATACTCTACAAAAGTTATGATTACACTACTGATGCCCATAGGCTTAAGTTATTTCCCACCACTTTGAAAGAGGTTGCATTAAGATGGTTCATGAGCCTAGGTAGAGATATTGTGGAAAATTGGGAAGATATGAAGAAAAAATTCCTTGAGAAGTACAAGGAATACTGCAGGGGTAGTGATATGAGAGGAGGTGACATTTTCAGGATACAGTAGAAGGAAGATGAGATCTTGGAAGATTAAATTGCAAGGTTCTTGTTTTTCTTGCAAAAATCCCAACACCATGCACTTAATGAGGATTCACAAAAGTTTTTTTTCCTGAGAGGAATCAATGACAACTGCATTGATGCTTTGGGCCTCATGGAACGAGGAGATATCTCTCAAATTCCTTGGGAAGATATCAAGAAAATATGTCAAAATTACTCTAGGGTAGCTTCAAAGAAAGGGAAAGCTTATCACTCTTCCATGGGTAAGTCAACCACCGATGGAGTTTCAAGAATGGAGATCACTCATTTGCTGGAAGATTTCAAGCAAGACATTATCAAAAATATTGCTACTTAGCTAGATACACTTCAGGCCAAAAAGAAGCAAGAGGAGGCAAAGATGATGTTAACAGAGTATTGTCCCCACTATAGACAAAATAAGAAGGACTGTAGATGTAAGATCGTAGCTAACCTGGAAAGCAAGAAGATTCCACCTAAGTTTAAGCCAATTCAAATTGAAGAAGACCAAGTCTACTATGTTGCACAAAGGAAGCCTTGGGCTGCCAGACAAGGTATGCCACCAGATCCACTAACTTATGTTGGACCATATTTTAACTCTTATTCATTTGGTAACCAATGGAAGCCCCCATATCCACCCAGTTATGGAGGATATCCAACACAACCTTGGAGTAACCCTCAAAATGCTTGGCCTAGCCATTAGAGTCCTCCACCTCAGTGGCAACAACCTCAAGGGAATTGGTAGCAATTTCAAGGGTGCTAGAAACCACCTCCAAGAAATTGGAAGCAACCAAATCAATGGAGAGGAAGACAACAATGGCCTACTCAGAACACTAGCTACTTGCAACCACCTTCTCAGCCCCACAACCTACTATAATTCCTCCACCTGCTAACCCAAGCTCAAATGCACCTAAACCAACCCAGCTACCAACTTAGCCCACACCTAATCCTAATAACAAACCACAACAACACACTACATATTTTTCTAATTCAAACCAATTCCCTGCATATGTTGTGAGTGTAAGTGACATCCATTTGCATTTAGGAACCAAGTTACCAGCCCCCTCCAAGCCCATCATTACTGAACTTCCTATGGAAGAGGAGGAGCCTCTGAATGATCCTATTCAACTAAATGCACCTAAAAACCCTAAGCAAGTCCAAGCTAAGAAGACCAAACAAGAACCACCATTTCCCCAGAGACTAGAAGTTTCCAAGAAGAAAGAAGAAAAGGAGGATACCGCTTTTGACATCTTGGATTAGCTAAAGCATATATGTGTTCAAATACCCCTATTTTAGGCCATATAAGATGTTCCAATTTATGGAAAAGCTATCAAGGAATCTTGTCTTAAGAAACCAGGAAGGAAGAAGAGAGACCCAACTATAGTTCATGTGGTGGGCCAACTAGTTGATATCATGTTAGAAAAAGTGACTATTCCCAAGTATAATGACCCAGGTAGTCCTGTGGTAGCAGTTGTCATAAATGGGATCCAAGTGAAGAATGCTCTGATTGATTTAGGGGCAACAATCAATGTAATGACCAAAGACATCCTGCAACAACTAAATATTACAAGTATGATATCTACTCCTACTATCCCATAGCTTGCTAATAGCTCTATTGTTAAGCCTGATGGTGTAGTGGAGGATCTTGTGGTAGTTCTAGACTCCTGTGAATATCCAACATATTATATGATTCTTTCTCCTAAGGCTACACTAGGCAGGCATCATTCTTGGAAGACCTTGGTTGGCAACTGCAAATGCATACATTGGATGTTGGTCCGGTGACATGATCATTTCAGATGGAAGGAGTACTAAATTTTTTGTTCTTTATCCACCTGCTCAAACATCTCATGATGAAGAATATTTTGTATGGCCACAAGTTGGTGAAGAGGCCGAGGAATTGAATTTTGTGGCACAAGTTATGATTCTAGGAAAAATCTCTTTCATGCAGCTCCAAGATGAGGATGGGGTGTTGACTAATATCATTTAGAACCATTATGAAGTGGGGGACGCATCATCTTCTACTTTGGTTAGGACACTTCTTCCTATTCTTCCTACAACCACTGTTCCTATAGATATTGTTCTTGCAGAAAAAATATTAGGTTGGGGGGAGTGATGAGCCTAGTTTTTGGTCTAGTTTTGGGTAGAATCTATAGTCTATTTTCTCATAGATGTCATGGAATTTAATTATTAATTGTTGGTATTAGCATAATGTTTCCTTCAAACCATTGACATTTGACATTATCTTATCTCTGCAAGCCTTGATGATATTTGGCATAATATGTGGATCATCTATATTGATTTTGCATGTAATTAATGAATGTTTCCTAGAGTGGTTATTGATGTGTAGTTATTATGCATACTAACCTTGACATCCAGATTTAATACAAGTTGAGGAAGGCACCACCAACTAGGCATGCACTATAATGCCCAGTTGAGATATCGCTCCAAGTCAAAGGCAGCCGACAGTAAAGATTCTTCATGCAACTGAGCATAACCACCTTGTAGTGGACCTTAATGATTGAACATGCATGGGTGTTATTGTTGTGCTAGATCTGTGTTTAACTTGCATGTCTAACTAGATTCCATGCATGTGTAACCGTCGTTACTCCAATTTCCCCTATTTTCCCTAAATGGCATCCTCCCAGTCGTGGAGTTGATTGCCTTGTTTAGCTGTAGTAAATAATGATTCGATGCTCCTTCTTTAGGAGGTTGCATGATTTTATATTGTACTCTCATTCTTCAGTTTCATTAATAAAAATGCATTACTCTTTTTATGCATGATTTACAGTGAATGAAATAAAGTTATGAGTTCGAGCATATGAGTTCTTGTTAGTTTAGAGGATACTTATCCAAGGGGTCCCACTTGGTGAGTAATCTATCTTCTTAGTTTAGCATTAGTTTAGTATTATTTGTTGTTCGGCACATAGTTAGAAATCTGGCATTGACTGTTCCTATAGCCACTAGAATTCCATTATGTGACTATTCCTGTAGCCAAAGTAGATAGAGTAGTCCATGTTTGTCACACAGATTTCCATTCTTGCTCTGCATTTCAGCTTAAGCATAGTTTTTGGTTGATGTTCAACATTTTCTTTATTTCCTTTCAACAATTTACTTTCAGTATTGTGTTTCTTAGCTATAAAACGCAATGACTACTTGAGCCCCTAGTGCACATACAATGCTGACCCATTTCAAGTTCACGTACCTGGGTTGACAAGTTAAATGCACCTTAATGATTATTGAATGGTTGTTTAGGTTAGATGCCCAATCTCTGAATCATGGTTGTAAAGGCTTAGTTATGAGATCATTGTAGGAGGCCAAAACCCTTGACCCTTAAACCCTAAACCCTTAAACCCTCTACCCTCTACCCTCTACCCTCTACCCTCTACCCTATATATTAAACCCTCAACCCTCAATTCTCAACCCTCAACCCTCAATCCTTAAACCCTAAACCCTCAACCCCTATACCCTCTACCCTTTACATTGGACCCTCAACCTAATCCTTCAACCATATACCCTCAAACCTATACCCTAAACCCTTAACCCTAAAGCATTTAACCCTAAACCCTAAAACCTTCTACCCTATACCCTCAATCCAATACTCTCTACCATCAACCCTAATCCCTCAACCCTTAACCCTTAAATCCTAGTACCCTATGTTACCCACTATATTTTTTTTTTAAAAAGATATGTAGTTTTTTCTTCCTTGAACCAGAATGGTCTTCTTTTTATGCCCTTAATTCATTCATGGTCGCGGTCCTTGCAAATTCCATAACCTTTATCGCACAATCTTATGATTCTATAACTCAGTCGTTAGGATCAGAAGTGAAAAAAGTACTCAACTACCTGATCCTCCTTTCACTTATCCTCGCCTAAGGGATTGATTTGTCGGAAGTTCTTAAAATTTTAGAACCCACAATATGTAGTTCTATGGTTTAACTTTTTCATGATCCCACAACTTCTTTAGGCATTTTCCTTAGTTTTTGAATGCCTCTAGCCCATTTCATTAGCTGTACGGCGTATCATATAGTTGTCTATTCGGGGGTTATGAGATGCATATTTAATCCCCAGACACACTCTTCAACCAATGGTGCATTAATTAGACCTCTTAAATAGCAAGTGTAATGGAAGCTTGCTAAGGTGGTGACACTATATTGATAGATTGAGGGTCATCATTACCTACCGACATAACTAAATAAGCCATTTGCAGAGTAAGTTGACGGTACTACATAAATTTGGTTTACTTATCGACTAAGCAATTCAAGATGGTACTTCCTGGTGAGGTTAGAGAATGGGAAGATGAACCTATGCCTATCATGCAACCTGATTTGAATTGGCCAGAAGAAGAACAATTCAACATCATTTATGAACTGCGTTCACTAGCTTGGAAAGAGAAAACTAGCTATGTCGAGTATAATCAGGTGATCCTCATTTTAGAAGAAGAAGAACATGATGAATTTCATAATTTTGTCATGGAGATGTAGTTAGAATTGTTTAGGATTCTGGCTCCTCCAGTGGTTTAGTGGCATGCATGGATCTTCTATGACATGTAATGATAGTGTCTTTTCTAGAACTATTCCCATCTAGGAATCTTTTTTCCTTCTGGTCATTTTCAAGAAACTTATAATGTAACAGTTTTAGTATGCCTATATATAAACCTCTGAATTAATAAAAGATGGAGGGGGGGAATAGGAAAAGCAAGGTAGCAATTTTGGGTTTTCAACACCAGTTTTATTGTACAGAAAGGTGGAGACTTTGAACTCACCTATGAGCATTAAATAAATCAAGAGATATTTTGAATCTTTGTGTTTATAAATATTTCCTTTCTTTGCAATAGAATTGTGCTTCTTTGTAATCTCTTTAATGTTTATCTGTTATATCAAGCTGAGTATGTGGTTATTTTTGGAACTTTGAATCCAAGATAATTCATCTGTTGAAAGAAATTCTCTGATCATTCTTTTCTTATTTCTCATCGTGGGTTTAAGATAAATGAGCTTTGTATCATTTTTCTACATTATTCTCATTCTAAATTGACTTATTGCATTTACTTTCATGGTTATGGGTAAATGTTTGTGTTCCTTTTCTGCTTTCTGGTTAAAATCATACCCATTTTTCTTATTCATTGCATCTCATTAGAAGATAGCTACACCTTGTAAAATAGGGAGAAAGTACTTACAACTACAATTGTGAGTGACTTAGTTGTTGATGATATTTTTTCTTCTATATGGGCATTTTGAGTCATTTTTAGCGTTTATTTTTCAAAGGAAAAATCTTTCAACCAACATATTTTTGGCGACTCCACTGGGGAAAAACAATAAATAATCGGTGTCCTTTTCCTCAGAATTTTTTTAAGGTACCTCCTTGAGGATGGAGGTTGGCGACTTTGCAAGAAGTAATGCACTTAGAAATATTTTGTTCTAGGGCCTGTGCTAATTTTATTTTTGAATTTACATTATGGCATTGACTTCCTCGCAGCCATGGGGAAGACATTTTGGGCCTCTTTCTTTACCTGTATACTCACCATTGTCTGAAGGATCAAGGAAGTATTTTCCAAAATTTGATGGAGAAGATTCTCAAAATGCTGAAGAACACATTTTGGCCTTCACGGTTGCCTGTGGTATTTTGGGGGTAAGTGAAGAAGATGTTTTTGTCAGATTATTTTTTGAATCTCTTATTGGACCTACCACTGATTGGTTTTGTTACCTAGAAGATGATTGCATAACTGATTGGAATTCATTAAAGGATAAGTTTTTGGGAAGGTATAAGGGTCTTGTTGATGAAACTGCTTTGTTAGGTCATTTTTTTAGTATTCATAAGCAAGAGGATGAGAAGATTAGAGATTATGTGGATAGATTTAATAGGTTTCTTAGAAAGATTCCTACTTCCATTCATCCAAATAAACAAAAACAGATTTGCACTTTCATTTCTTCTTTGCACCCAGATGTTTAGTTTTGTTTGAAAAGGTGTAAAATAAATGATATTGAAATTGCACAAGAAGAGGCTGTCAAAATTGAGGACAATATGATTCAAAGTGGTCTATGGATGACAAAATTTTCTAGGTCAAGAAATGAAGGTGTAAGAAAGCCCATCTTACCGAAATCAATTCCTTAGCCTATAGAGTTCCAATACACTCATGCTCCTACTGTTGAATATTGTAATCTCTCTGTTTTTGACCCCGAACATTTTAATAGAAAAAGAGCATTCAAGGAAGAAAATATTTCTTATGGAAATGGAAGAATTGAAGCCTATTATTTTTGGTATGAACATGATGAATCTATGGATCACTCAAATGATAGATAAAATGAACAATTCTTCCAAAATGTTGACCTTGAAGTTGGTAATACAAGTGAAGTTGTCTCAACCTCCTTGTTTGCAATAGAGATGAATTCATTCACTTTTACAACTGATGAAGAATCACTCGAAAGCACTCATCATGAAGGTGAAACTATCAACATCTTATCTTCTGATCATATGTAGGCTAAGTATGAAACTTTTAGATTTTTAGAGCAAGTTGGTATGAAAATAAGCCTATAAGAAGAAGTCAGAAACAATATTTTTCTTGAATCTTTCCATTTTGAAGATATTGATACCAAATATTTTACTTGGTATGGTCTTGAAAATGATCAAGCAAATGAATATGCTAAATTTCATACTACTCACCATCTTAATCAGTGTCTTCATGAGTGCGAGAATGAATTTTTGTGCGAAGAAGTTGTTGTGACTGTATCGTAAGATAACAACATGGGTGGTGAAGTAAATCATAAAATTGTTAAATTAGATTTAAGGAAGGAAGAAGGAAATGTTGCAATTGGGAATAGTTTTATTGGAAAAGATGAAAATTCCCAACTCGGTATATTTCCAATTTTGTAGGAAATTGATGATTGATCTTCTGGTTTACATGATTCTACATCTGTTGTCAAAAAGATAAAGCGTATTCCAGAATGCAATGGAATGTACATCGCAAGTCAAAATTCAGGATTTCCAAATGATGTAATCACTTATATTTATGGTATCAAAAGGAGGGTTTCATCTAATGGTTTGTGTATAGGTTGTTTGATTTGAGGTCTGCTCTCTTCAAGCTGGTCAGAACAAGTGTGTTACCAGGTTATACCTGAGGCCATTAGGGAAAATGTCAAAGGTCTTATGTTGGGTGATATTAGTATGAGTTTCCAAATAGAGCAAGTGCATAATGAAGATTGGCTTCTTGAAAATCAGATTACTGGTAGAAGATTCTTCTATGAAGTCACTATTCAGTTTAATCAAGTTGGTCACCAGTTGGCAGTTAGTTGTATGTGTGCTCCTCATTTACCCAGAATTATTTCATATAGCTTGCTACTTCTCTAAACCCATGAATGGTTTTGATTAAATAATGGGTTATCTAGAGGTAGGGTCCTTGGACCATGTACATAGTGGAAGTTTTGCTTGTGCTGGTAACTTAGTTTCCTTTTCTGCTCTGTCTTGTTTTGGATTTCTCGTTGTTGGCTTATGCTCGGTTCCCCTCCAAACCTTCTGCATGTTGTACCCCATCCTTCTAATTTTCTTTGACTCTGTGGCCCAATGGATTTATACACTATTCCTTGCATTGAGTTTTGGGTTCCTCGCTTTGTCCTTCACAGTCCTTGTCCCCAATCAGAGCCAATGTTACCCACTAAAATTAAAAAAAAAGACATTCAATTTTTCTCTTCCTTGAACCAGAATGGTCTTCTTTTTATGCCTTTAATTCATTCACGGTTGCGGTCCTTACAAATTCCATAACCTTTATCGCGCAATCTTGTGATTCTATAACTCATTCGCTAGGATTGGAAGTTACAGAAGTACCCAACTACCCGATCCTCCTTTCACTTATCCTCGCCTAAGGGATTGATTTGTCGGAAGTTCTTAAAATTTTAGAACCTGCACTATGCAATTCTATGGTTCAACTTTTTCACGATCTCACGACTTCATGAATTTTCCTTGGTTTTTGAACATCGCCAACCCATTTAATTATCTGTATGGCGTATCATGTAGCTATCTTTTCAGGGGTTATGAGATGCATATTTAATCCCTAGACACGCTCCTCAACCAATGGTGCATTAATTATACCTCTTAAATAGCAAGTGTAACAGAAGTTGCTAAGGTGGCGACACTGTATTGATAGATTGAGGGTCTTCATTACCTACCAGTGTAATCAAATAAGACATTTGCAAAGTAAGTTGACAATACTATAGAAATTTGGTTTACTTATCAACCAAGCAATTCAAGATGGTACTTCTTGGTGAGGTTAGAGAATGGGAAGATGAACCTGTGTCTATCATGCAACCTGATTTGAATTGGCCAGAAGAAGAACAATTCGACATCATTTTTGAACTGCATTTGCTAGCCTGGAAAGAGAAAACTAGCTATACCAAGTATAATCAGGTGATCCTCGTTTTAGAAGAAGAAGAAGAATGTGCTGAATTTCACAATTTGTTCATGGAGATGCAATTAGAATTGTTCAAGATTCTGGATCCTCTAGTGGTTTAGTGGCATGCATGGATCTTTTACAACACCTATTGATAGCGTCTTTTCCGAAACTATTCTCGTCTAGGAATCTTTTTTCCTTTTGGTTTTTTTCAAGACCGTTACTTTTATAATGTAACAATTTTGGTATTCCTATATATAAACCTCTAAATTAATAAAAGATGGAGGGGGTTAATAGGAAAAGAAGGGTAGCAATTTTGGGTTTTCAACACAGTTTTATTGTATAGAACGGTGGAGACTTTGAACTCACCTATGAGCATTAAAGAAATCAAGAGATATTTTGAATCTTTATGTTTATAAATATTTCCTCTGATTGCAACCGAACTGTGCTTCTTTGTAATCTCTTTAATGTTTATCTATTATATCAAGTTGAGTATGTGGTTATTTCTGAAACTTTGAATCTAGGATAATTTGTCTGTTGAAAGAAATTCACTAATCATTCTTTTCTTAATTCTCGTCATGGGTTTAAGATAAATGAGCTTTGTATCATTTTTCTACATTATTCTCATTCTGAATTGACTTATTGCATTTACTTTCATGGTTATGGGTAAATTTTTGTGTTCCTTTTCTGCTTTCTGGTTAAAAGCATACCCAATTTTCTTATTCATTGCATATCATTAGAAGGTAGTTGTGCCTTGTAAAATAAGCAAAGAGTACTTACAAATACAATTGCAAGTGACTCAGCTATTGATGATATTTGTTCTTCTATATGGGAATTTTGAGTCATTTTTAGCATTTATTTTTTGAAGGACAAATATGTCAACCAACACCCTAGGAACCATCAACCCTATAGGTCCTCCACCCTAATCCCTCAACCCTATACCCTCAACCCCTATCGCTTTATCTCTATCTATACACCTCACCTCCCTCCCTCCCTCTCTCCTACCCTCTCTAATTTTCTCTATCTACCCTCTCCCTCTTTCTACGTACCTCTCATTCAATCAATCCCTACCACCCTCTATCACTCCCTCTATATATCTCTCTCTATCTCCCTCCCACTCTCTCCCACTCCCTCTCTATCCCTCTCTCTCATGTCTCTCCCTCCCACCCCATCTCTCTCTCTCAAGTCTCACCCCCCTCTCTATCTCTCTCTCTCCATGTGATCTCCTACTTCTCAAGTCTCTCCCCTAAGAGGCCCACCCTACCTAGACAACTCTAGATCTCTCTCTCTCTCTAAAAATTCTCCCTCCCTCTAAAGACATACATAAATACATACATACAATCATAATACATATGTACATAAAATCCTAGATACATACAAGCATACATGTACTTGCACGTATATACAATCTTACATACAATATACATGCATTGATACATATAGGAATACATACATGACATACAAGCATACATGTGCATACAAACATACAAATATATAAACATACATTCAATATGCATTTAACATAAAGCAAGACATAATGTGAGCACGTTATACCACACTCATATTATGTCTTGCTAGGCATGCTCGCCACAAACAAAAAAAACATGTCAAAACTAACATATAACGTGAGCGCATTATAACGCGCTTGCGTTATATCTTGCTTTGGGAATCCTTAGGATTGGTATTTTCCTTGGAATACCAACCCAAAGGTTTGGAGGGAATTCCCAATGACCAAAGATGTGTTTTTGCAATTTCTACAACATTTCACATAATCGAGTCCGTGCTCACCGTCAAGATTGCACATGGTTCAATATAAAACAAATCAAACATTTGGGTAATGTGAGGTTCTCTCTTAGCTATCCAACCATGTAATTTTTTTCACTTTATGACAATGTTAAGCCATTCATCCATAATTTATTTTGTTTGTATGTCTCTTTTTTGGAAAAAAGTAGTGTTTGGTATTTTTTTCATTATAAATTAACTGTTCATCGAAATTTCAAATAAATTACATTTTTAGAAACTAGACTCCATTCTACAAAAAAATTAAAAAAATAAAAAAAAATCAATTAGTTTTTAAAATTTGTAGGGGTAGCATGGCCAAAATTCTATTTTTCAGGAAGTGTCCACTTCAAAAATTAGTAAAAAATAAAATATTCATTAAAAAATTATAGAAAAATTGTGCATCAACTACATACTGTTAGCTAACTTCTGACCGTAGTGATTTTAAAAATACTAAAAAAGGTTCACTGTACGAGGGTCGTACAAGAGTTGCTATGTTATGTTTTTTTGACAAAAACAACACCAATTTGTGTACATCTCTTGTTTGAACCCCTTAATCTCAACCATTTTCAAAATAAATTAGTAGTTTAGAAAGTAGACTTGGAGCACTTGAATCCTTCTTTTTGTTCCATCTCAAAATTTTGAGTGTAAGTATCCTTAATTTCATGTCCAAGGTCAATATTTCATGATTTCAGAAAAAAAGTGGCCACTTAAGCCCCCTTTTTGGGAACCATCTTGGTGCACTTACCCCCATAACTTCTCTTGTAAATGCCTTCATTTTTGGTCAAAAACCAACATGTGCTAGTTTTAGGATAGATTTTTACTCGTTCATCGAAACATGAAACAAATTGCATTTTTTTAAACTAGACTCCATTCTACACGTGATGAAAACAAATCAATTTTCAATTAGTTTTCAAAAAATTTAGGGGGAGCATGCTCAAATTTTTGCTTTTTAGGATGTGTTCACTTTGAAAATTCATAGAATATTATATATTAATTAAAAAAAATCTGAAATAATGAGGATAAACTACATGGTGTTAGCTAATTTATCACTGTTCATATTTTTGAAATTCTTAAAAAGGTTAATCAAAAAGGGAGGGGCCTCAGAAACTATGCTATTTTTTTTATAAAAACAAGACTTGTTTCCCCCCCCCTTTTGATACCCTTAATCTTCATTAATTTCAAAAAGAATTAGTAGCTTAGAACTAGACTCAGAGAACTTCAACTCTTGTTATTGCTGCATCTTGAAATTTTGAGCATAACTATCTTCATTTTCTCATGCAAATCAAATGTTGCTAATTTCAGAAAAAAAGTGGCATCTTAAGAGCCAAAATTGTGTCACAGATCCATGCACTTACCCAGAAGGGTTCCCAAGACCCTTCCAAAATTCATCCAAAGAACAAACATGTCTACACGACTAGCCCTAGACAATCCACCAAAAATGCCAAATCTTTCTTGCAAAGGGACATTGGAATTTAAAGAGATGAGAGATACACTCTTCATGAAAATTGCACATGACACAAATGGAAGGTCCATGAAACCCATGATTCTTGAGGTTCTCCTAGGTTAGTATCTTTTTCAAACCACAAGCCATGAAAAATAGTTGCACTTAGGCCAAGCCCTAGACAATCCACCAAAAATGCCAAATCTTTCTTGCAAAGGGACATTGGAATTTAAAGAGATGAGAGATACACTCTTCATGAAAATTGCACATGACACAAATGGAAGGTCCATGAAACCCATGATTCTTGAGGTTCTCCTAGGTTAGTATCTTTTTCAAACCACAAGCCATGAAAAATAGTTGCACTTAGGCCAAGAAAACTTATTCCAAACTTGCTTCCACCA
Organism: Sequoia sempervirens; assembly: GCA_007258455.2. NCBI lineage: Eukaryota > Viridiplantae > Streptophyta > Pinopsida > Cupressales > Cupressaceae > Sequoia > Sequoia sempervirens. The sequence goes on along the minus strand of VDFB02000009.1, from coordinate 50,192,705 downwards.
AAAGACCTCTGAACTCCCAGAAGCCTACTTTTCCAACACTTGATACCCAAAAGCCGCTGTGAAATTATCTTTTGGATCATGCCCCCAAGGCTAGAACATCTCTCCCCAAAAGAAAGTTGCAAACTCTACTAGCCAAAATAGTGGCTATTTCTTGATGGTCCTCCTTCAATCCCCCTAGAGGACATTCTTGAGGGTCCTTCCACCTGAAAATATGATCCTAATCAAGTGCCATAGGAGATTTGAAATTAGCCACTTGACTCCAACCAACATTTAGGAAATGGATGCATAGCACATGCAAATGAGGGTGGGTGCCCATTATAGGAGGATGCCCATCCCACAAGTCAAACCAAAACTGAGCATCCAAGCCACTGTTGCATATCCAAAATAAACCCTATTTAACCAGCTTGGCTCCTCTTTTGAAGGTGCCCCAAATCATAGAACCCTTTCCAATCAAGTTGAAATGAGGAACATCTACACTCTCCACCTCTCTAAGATATTTAGCAGCAAGGATTTTGGCACATAACTAATGTTGTTGGGAACACAATCTCCAGTAAATCTTAGCAACCAAAACCTGCCCATTTAGATTAGCCTGACGCAAGCTAAGACCACCTTCTTGCTTTGACCTATAGGACACATCCCACTTAACCAAGCTCCACTTCCTAAAGAGGATATTTCTAGACCAAAGAAACTGACGAACAAGGAACTCAAAATCTTTAATAAAACATGATGGGGTGGACAACACAAAGCACCTGTATAGAGGAAGAGCTTGAACCACCGACTTCAAGAAATTCACTCTTCCTGCCGATGAGAGCCACCTGCACATCTAGTGGCTCAACCTGTTCTAAAACTTATCAATCACATCCTACCAAAATAGTTGAGGGAGCAAACAAACAGATAGAGGTATACCAAGATAAACAAATGTAAGCGAACCAATCTAAAATCTAATAATTCCTGCAATTCACCTTTAAATAAGCTTTGGAGTAATAAAGAAATAAATGAAAGATTTCTCCTCATTTATCGTTTGTCCCAAAGCAACCAAATAACTATTAAGGGCCTTCTGCAAAGCAACCGCTTCAGCAACTTTGGCAATGCCCATCAAATCCATATCATCCAAAAACTAAAGAAGGGATTGGGGGGATATTATTTCCCCACTTCCAACTCTAAATGAGACCCAAATCCACATGAGATCTAATAAATCTCCTCAAACCTTCAGCCATTAAAATGAATAAGGGGATAACGGATCACCTTTCTTGAGGCCTTTAGTAGCCCCAAAAAGCTCTATAGGTTTGCCATTGACCAACACAGAGGAAGAGGAGGAGGTTACACAACTCTCGACCCACTCGATCCAAGCATTATCAAAACCAAAATACTTGAGGATATTGAATAAGAAGGCCCATTTAACTCGATCATAAGCTTTTTCCATATCCCACTTAATGAACATGGCCTTTTCTCTGGAAGAGGCCATAGAGTGGATAGTTTCAACTGCAATAATAACCCCATCAAGAATTTGTCTGCCAACAACAAAGCCCCCTTTCTAATAAGAGATTAACCTACTCAACCAAGGATTTATATGCTCAGTGATCAACTTTGTGATTATCTTGTAAACCACGTTACATAAGGCTATTGGCCTAAAAAGATCCAATGAGTTAGCTACATACCTCTTTGGGATAAGATCCAAAAAAATTGCATTCATGGCCTTCACCATCTTCTTGTTATGTTGAGATTCATGGACAACCACCAAAAGGTCCATCTTGATAACTTCCTATAACTCTTGAAAGAAATCCACTGAAAATCCATCAGGCCCAAGTTCCTTCCCTTTTTTCATTTGAAACACAATATCCTCCAACTTCTGCAGGGAGATCGGTTTGAGTAAGGACTCATTCATCTCATTGGTCACTAGGGGCGGTATACTATCCATGACTATCACTTCATCCTCCATCGTAGGAGGGGAATCCTTAGAGAACAAGGTAGAGAAGAAGTGAACAAATTCTTCTGAAATCTCAACAGATGATGAAAGAAGAGTCCCTTGAGAAGACAAAAGGGAAGATATAATATTCCCCTGCCTTCTATCCTTCACAGAATTGTGAAAGAAGGAAGTGTTCTTGTCTCCTTCTTGGATCCAATATAGTTTATAATTTTAACACCTCACCATTATTTTTATTTTATCACACAAATTAACTAGATGATGGGGGCCACCTATAAAAAATAGGTTTATTGGCCACCCATGTACAAATGAAGACTATTCAACACCAATTCCTTCTCAAAAGTAAACTTATTCTTATTTTGAATACCCTTGATTACTTTTGTCCATCATTATCCATCATAAAATATACTTCATAGTTATATCAATAAAGGAGGTGAAGTTATTTCAATTATATTTGTGATAAAAAATCTTCACAAATTCAGTAACAGTCTCTATGATCAATGCTACAACTTTAATGATCTTTGCAATCAATGCTATGAATTTTTAGGTTCAACAATGATCTTTGCGATCAATGTTACAACCATTCAACAATGATCTATGTGATCAACACTACAAATTTTTAGGTTTAACAATGATATTTGTGATCAACAACACTTATTTCACATATATAAATGCTCCTACTCTAATCCACACACCTCTACATGGATGGAATTCAAGTGGCCCTTATAGTGACCTCAAAATATTACATGGTTTCTAGGATGATATCTAACCTTGCATGATTGCTATTTTTTTGAAATGAGAGTATTTATGTTTGTACAACATTTTGAACATGTTTCTCACATTTTTCCCATATGATACACCAATCCATCCACAATCCATTTGTATACTATCTTTTAGAGGTTATTTCTTTCACTTTATAGTCCAACACGATTTCTTATAATGATTCGTCAACCCACATTTAGACTACAAGGATGAAGAATCCAATGCATTTATTTTCTATTTACATGCCTATGACAATGAGAACATTGCATAAACTATATTTCTTGAGCTATTTTTTTTTAACTTGTAATACCTATAACATCATTTTAATTTATTTTTCTTCTAACATATCCAAGCAATCATATCTCTTGCTAGAGAGATTGTTTTAGTTGATATCTTAAATAATGCTTGTTGTAGGAAAGATATATCAGTTAAGGAATTTATTAGATGCTAATGTTGATTTAGGAGATAATTTTGACAATTGACATGAAGACTTTGATGTTGTTTTGACAATAATCAAGACTTGCAATTTTCATGAGCATTTGCATTTAGATGATTGCTATATTTTCTTTTATTTAATTTGTCAAAGGTGATTGGGATGATAAATTTATTATGGATGCCAAGATTATTATAGATAGGTGAGTTGCGATGATTTTCTTCTTTTTTTTGGAATATTTTAAATTTTTTTATTGGAATATTTGAGGTTTTTTTTTGGATTTTTTGACTATTTGAATGTTTAGGATATTTTAATTATTTGGATGTTTAGGATTTTGAACTAATTGGATTTTTTTGATTTTTAACTCTTTAGATGTTTTTTATTTTTTCAATTATTTGGATGTTTTTGTATTTTCTAGAAAAATTCTAGATCACTACATGAGCTAGAAGACATATATCATGATTTATTTCGACGCAAGATGTTAGTACCTACCCTAGTGTCTAAAAATGTATGGAATGCTATGAATGGATTAATAGATGAGCATAAAAAATGGATATGCAAAGGATACCAAGAACTATCATGTGATAGGATAACATGTTCAGATTGAGCATGATTGTTTGGATAGTGCTAGATGTAGGTGATGGTATTGCATAAGATAGGATATGATGACCATGTAAGAATTTTTAACAAAAGCATATATATTTTTAAGTATATACCCCTAGTCTTTGTCAAGATCAAGTGGATATGGAAGAGGGATTCAAATGGATTGGATGCAAATGTGGATTTTATTATGGATAGAATGGATGAAATGCAAGATTTATTATGGATAATATAAGATGCTCCCAAATAGAACGGTGTACATAGATGCTTGATTTTATGCATGACGCTTGTTTTCCAGGTTTTCATCATGATACTTGTCCAAAGTGCCACCAAAGTGTTTTTCACTATAGGACAATTTTTTTATCTTTACAATTTTTTTTTAAAAAATTGAACACTTTGGAATGATTGTTGGTTATGTCGAAGAATTTGGTGGTCTTGATGTGGATGGTTTTGTCATGATGTGCCAATGATATCCTATTTGGAGGTTCTTTTTTACCAAGATACATGCACTTGTATGTAACCCCTGAATGTTATTGTTATCTTTGTCGATACTAGAGTTGGCCTTTTCTAAGTATGCACATTGTGATAAAGTGCCATTGGACCCCTTATGATAAAGATTTTCCACCAAGACATGATTAATGTGGGATTTAGATATTTTAGATTTCAATTTGGATGGTGAACTTCAATGGAGGATATGAGATGGAGATGAATTATTTGATAGTTTGGATAGTGGATCTTTTATTTTCCAAACTTGGGATGATGAGTGATGGAATGTAGATATGGAATTTTGAGTGGATTTAGGACCAATTTTTTCATACACTGTGTGTCGATGTTGAAGAATTATTTTGAATTGGTGGATACCTTTGATGGATGGAAGCCCCTTTTTCATTTTTACATATAGTTTCATTAACTAATGGGGTTTGATATGGATTTTTTGAGCTTTATTTTTCTTTGGGATCCATTTTAACTTCATGTGTCCACTTTGACTTTTTTATTTGTTATCTTCAACGAATTGATCTTTTTGTTTGTAAGGATTTTTTATTTTTGGCCCTAATTAGTGGGTGGAGAGATGTGAGGATGATAATTTATGATATAGATAGTTAGAGTGTTGGTCACAATCTCATTATAAGGACTTTTCATGACTCCCATGTTGATGTTTACATTAGATAAAGTTTCCCCCAATATTTTAGAGGTACCATGAACATGGCTAGATTCATTGATCATTGAATAACTGATACCTTGATGCTTAGGATTGTTGAAAAACTACATTGGTCCTCGAATACCCTATTCATGTAGGCCTAATATTTTTCCTTGATACTGCATTCGTTGAAATTTTTTATTGGCAACTAAATATGATTTATCTTGAAAACAAGGTGATAATCCTTCTCTATACTACTAGGAATCTTCAAAGGTTGTAGTCTTCTCATTAGTAGGAGAACTTGCTCCAACGAAGGTAAGTGATCCAAGTTTATAGACTATAGGAGCTTCATCAATATGTGAGATAGCTTCCTGATCAATATCTTCAACCTAAGTTTGAGGAACATTAGATTCTAGTTGTTCTTCAAAAGAGTTTGATGTTTCAAAGTAGATATAGAAGTCTTCTTCATGGTCATTTACTAGACTATCACCATGAAATCTTGTGAATTCAGCTATAGCTTCATCATTTGCAAATCTGTCTAGAGTAGAAGACTCTTGTTTTGAAGGAATAGAGGAGAGATCATCTATGTGTCTAGTGGAAGAAAGTATCTCATTTATGGAAAGGGAAGATATTAGCATATTGGATAGAATCACTTATCAAGTCATGAATAGGATGGGACAAAATGATGGAATCTTAAACTTGACTTATTTTCTAAGAGTTTTCTTCATTATGCTTTGGATTATTTTCTTAACATGGATCCAGGTTTGATAGTGGAATATAGACAGAAAACTCTTGGGTAGTCTCAATGGATTGGATGATGAGATAGAGGCTTCTCCTAGTGGATTTTCTTCAATACACCCTATGATGAAGTCAAATGAGGGAGATATGTTACAATTGAGACATTTAATGTGATTATTTTGATGGGGGACACTGCTAGACAATGATGGATGTTTTGATTGCACGTTAGGAAAGCATCTTGATAAATGTATAATTTCTCATCATGTGAGCAATGGACATTGTTTATGTAATCATTGAATCCCTAGATGTGGGCTGATGCAAGAAGTTGGGTCCACAAAAAGCTCAACAAGTGGAAGTTTTTTTCCTATTTTTCAGATTTTGTCACACTTGGGCTAGAAATTTGAAGCACTTATACATTGAATCTTTAAAAAAGGTAGTAATATGAAATTTACTATTTTGAATCTAGTTTCCAAGTATTAATTTATTCTAATACTTAGATGATATAAATTAATTTTTAATAGACATGTGTAAAAACTACTTTTTAGAAGTCACTTTTTATTACCATACCATGCACATTTATAGACACTATAATTTGACCTAAATAAAAGTATTAAATTCTAATTACTTTTGGAGAAAGATATGTAACAACCTGAAGATTGATGAGGATTTTTTTTCTTTTTCTAATTATTCTAGCTTACCTATTTGGGTTGTCAATTCCCTTTTTACTATTTCCAGAAAGAGACAAAATGGGCTCATGTTATAACATGAGCGCATTTTTCCTTGCTCAGATTACAATGTCCATATTTAAACATTTCCAAAGCGCACTCACATTTTGAAAGAGTTAAATTTTTAAAGGTTTAGGCTTTAGGCTTTAGGCTTTAGGGTTTAAGGTTTAGGCTTTAGGATTTAGGGTTTAGGATTTAGGATTTAGGCTATGGTTTAGGGTTTAGGGTTTAGGGTTTAGGGTTTAGGATTTAGGTCCAACCCCCTCTCTCCCACTCCCTCTCTCTCTCCCCCTCTCTCTCCCTCTCTCTCTAGTCTCTCCCTTCCACCCCCTCTCCCACTCTTAGGTTTCTCCCTCCCACCCTAACTAGAGAACTCTCTCTCTCTCTCTCTCTCTCTCTCTCTCTCTCTCTCTCTCTCTCTTTCTCTATCTCCCTCTCTCTCAGGTCTCTCTCTCACTCCCTCTATCTCTCTCCCACTCCCTCTCTCCCTCCCTCAGTTCTCTCCCTCCCACCCTCTCTCCCTCTCTCAGGTCTCTCCCTCCCACCCTAACTAGATAACTCTCTCTCTCTATCTCTCTCCCCTCCCTACCTACCTAGATAATTCCCTCTCACTCCAACCTCCTCTCTACCACTTCCTCTCTCTCCCTCCCTCTCTCTCAAGTCTCTCCCTCCCACCCCCTCTCCCTCTCTCAGGTATCCCTCTCTCTCTCACTCCCTCTATCTCTCTCACAATTCCTCCCTCTCCCACTCCCTCTCTCTCCCTCTCTTAGGGACCTCTCTCTCACACACACCCCTCTCCCTCTCTCAAGTCTCTCCCTCGCACCCTCTCTCTCTCAGGTCTCTCTCTCCCACACCCTCTCCCTCACTTAGGTCTCTCCCTCCCACCCTAACTAGATAACTATATCTCTCTCTCCCTTACTCCCTCTATTCCTCCCACTGTACTTAGATAATTCCTTCTCACTCAAACCCCCTCTCTCCCACTCCCTCTCTCTCTCCCCCCTCTCTCTCTTTCTAAGTTCTCTCTCTCTCTCTCTCAGTTATCTCCCTCCCTCTCTCCCTCTCACCCTACCTAAACAACTATCTCTCTCTCTCTTAAAATTCTCCCTCCCTCTAAATACATACATACATATAAGTAGACATACATACATACAAGCATACATACATACATTGATACATACATACAGGCATACATACAGGCATACATACATGCATACAAGCATGCGTACATACATACATACATACATATCATACAAGCATATATACATACATACATTCAAATATATATACATAAATCTAATAGACTAGCATTTAACACAAAGCAAGACATAACGTGAGCATAATATAACATGCTCACACTATGTGTTGCTTAGGAAACTCAAGCAAAAATGCAAAAAATATGTCAAAACTATGAAATAATGTGAGTGCATTATAATGTGCTTGTGTTATTGCTTGATTTGGGAATCCCCAAGCCTTGGACTTGGATTTACTTTGGATTTCAGACCCAAAGGCTTGCAGTGCCTTCCCAACGTCCAAAGATGTGTTTCTGCATATTCTAAGAAATGTCACATAATTATGTTTGTGCTAACCATCAATTTTGCATGTGTTTCAAGGTCAAGTCAATCACACATGTGGGTAATCTCAGGCTCTCTTTTAGTTATTTAATTATGTAATTTTTTTCACATTTTGAAAATGTTAAGCTGTTCAACTTTAGTGTCTTTTGTTTGTGTGTTTGTTTTTGTCAAAAAAGAAATGTTTAGTATTTTTTTACTTTATTTTTTAACTGTTCATTGAAATTTGAAATAAATTACATTTTTATAAACTAGACTCCATTCTACACATATTCAAAAAAGAATTATTATTATTCAAAAGTTATAGGTTTAGCATGACCAATTTTTTTTTGTTTAGTTGTGTCCACTTCAAAAATTAGTAAATAAAATTATATATTCATTAAAAAATTATCAGAAAATTGAGGCATAAACTACATGATGTTAGCTAATTTGTCATTGAAGTGATTTTAAAAATACCAAAAAAAAGTTAACCTTTTGAGGGAGCCACAACAGACACTATGTTATATTTCTAGCACCTATTTTTGTGGCTCCCTTTTTTGAACCCCTTAATCTCTATCATTTTTTTTAAAAAATAGTAGTTTAGAAAGTAGACTCATAGCAATTCTTACATTTTTTTTCTGCATCTTAAAATTTGAGTGTAACTATCCTTAATTTTTCCTCGAAGTTCAAAATTTCCTAATTTTATTAAAAAAATGGCCACTTAAGACCCCTTTTTGGCCCCCCGTCTTTTTGCACTTGCCCTTCCTTTCAAACGATGAATGAATTCATAAAACTAGGTATGTGCAGGATCATGATGGGCCAAAAAGTGGCAATATGATGGGTATGTGGTTTTTTTTAACCCAAAATTGATGAAACGAAAAGGGTTTTAAAGGAGATTCTTAGCTTTCCACCAATATAAATTATTCTTTACTTTGAATTTATGAAGTAATTATTATTCATTTTCTATTCAAATTGACTAAAGTCCTGATTGATAGACTAATTGAAAAACATCTATAGCTTTCAAAGCGGTATCACATTTTTGAATCCAAAACATGTGTCACATTTTATGCTTCAGCATAATATAGGATTAAAAATAAAAATTGAATTTCATGAGGTTTTGACCAAGTTAAGGTGGTTAGACATATGAGTTTTTATATTTTTTAAAAGCTGTAATAAAAAATCATAATTAATTATTTACTTAGAAAAAATTACAAAAAATATGCATCACATCAGACATGAGTCCTCTACTTATATCTAAAATCTTAAAAAAAATATTATCATTTTATTGTGGTTAGGGTGGTTAGACAGACACCTAATTCTTATTTTTTCCCTGAAATATAAGTATTACTGCATTGAAATTTCAAATTTTCACCAAATAGATTTTTTTTAAACAAACCTAGTAGTTTAGAAACTACATTCAATTTGCTACAGATTCTATTCTTACATATTTTTTAAATAATATAGATAACTTATTCAAATTTTTATGTCAAGTTGCCTAACTCTGATTTTTCTAATTTTTTTGCCACTTAAGGGCCTGTTTTTTCCATGATGATCCTGCACATACCCAACTAGTTTTTTTTATGTTGCGAAAGAATGATGGAAGAAGTAGATTTTTTAAACAATGTCTCAAAAATAAACAATAATTTATATATCAATGGATAGGCAATAATCTTCCCCAAAAATTATAGAGCTCCTTTATGTTCCTTTATGTTGTCCCCACCTCTCTTCCCTTTTTTTCATTTAATTATGGGTGATTCAAAAACCTCTTGAAAATCCTCCTCTTCCTCCATAATATTGAAGATTCCCTAGAATTTACTTCCCACTCTACCCATTTTTATTTACAACTAAAGTGGTCTCTCACATGAGTACCTCGTTAGAGTATATCTCCATAATAACTTTGCAATACTCCTAATTTAATTCATTCAATGCATTTAACTCATCTCCATGGATCTTACTCAATGCCATCGAATTTTAAATTCAAAACTATTACAATAAAATAAATATATAACAATATGAATATATATATATATGTGTGTGTGTGTGTGTGTGTGTATTGATATTTTCATGTGTATATATAGAGATGTACATATATATTATATTTAACTTACCTTATGCAAATATAATAACTATGCACCCTACTTGCAAAGGAGACCTTATCAAATGTATGACAATATCAACAAGGAGAAATGCAAGACAAGAAGTCAACATCAATTTACTAAAGGTATCATAACAAATTAATAAGACAAAGAACAACCTAATGACATATCAATGGTAATGTTACAATGAAAAGTACTACCATACTTATGACACAAAAAACTATCCAATAAAATATGTAACAAGACACAAATACTATGTGTGTGTGGTTCTCAGAGTCATGATGTCTCATCATTCTCCTTGATTTACTTTCCTCTCTCAAGTGATACTCTCCCTCCTTGTTTGTGAGGGGGAACTAGTTTCTTGCATCCACCTCATTTAACCAATAAGGTAGTTAATCCATTAAACATAATATCTATAACGTAATATGAACACTTCAATAAATAATAATCATGAACATAAGAAATCATATCTATTTCTTTTAGTCTGTTATCAATTATGATATTCTATTTTTGCATATCATGAATAAAATAAAATAATCTTAGCATAATTATCCTCAAATCACAGTTTGATAACATAATTTAAAATGCATAACAAAGTATTTAACTTATAATTAGTTAAAATAGCATAAATAAACTTGTCCAAAAATGGGTGTGACACATTTAATAGCATTGCATAGGGGTATGTGCAGGATCATGATGGGCCAAAAAGTGGCGATATGATGGGGTATGTGTAGAGTATGTGGCAGACAACTTTTTTTACCTAAAATTGATGAAACAAAAAGTGTTTTTAAAGGATATTCTCAGCTTTGACCATTATAAATTATGCTTTACTTTGAATTTAATAAATAATGATTATTCATTTTCTATTCGAATTACGACTAAAGTCCTGATTGATAGGTTGATTGAAAAACATCTATAGCTTTCAAACGGTATCACATTTTTTGAATCCAAAACATGTGTCACATTCTATGCTTCATACTATAGGATTAATAAAAGAAAAATTGAATTTCATGAATTTTTGACCAAGTTAAGGTAGTCAGACATACAAGTTTTTATATTTTTTAAAAGTTGTAATAAAAAATTCATAATTAATTATTTACTTGGAAACAAATTACAAAAAATTATGCATCACATCCAGACATGAGTCCTATACTTATATATAAAATATTATAAAAAAATATTATCATTTTATTGTAGTTAGGGTGGTCAGACAGACACCTACTTCTTATTTTTTCCCTGAAATTTAAGTACTACTGCATTGAAATTTCAAATTTTCACCAAATAGATTTTTTTTTATTAAATAAACCTAGTAGTTTAGAAACTACATTACATTTTCTATAGATTCTATTCTTACATATTTTTGAAATAATATAGATAACTTATTCAAATTTTTACGTTAAGTTGCCTAACTTTGTTTTTTTCTAATTTTTTTGCCACGTAAAGGCCTATTTTCCATGATGATCCTGCACATACCCATAGTTTGTATGGTATGGATGTATTATTGTATAGATTATATACAATCATACAAAAAAAAATATCATTAAAACCCTACATTCTCTACAAAAACACAAAATTTTCTTGCAATAAAAATACAGTGTTATTTGTCAAATTTTATTTCTCGGACCTTCTAGATGTAACCATGCCATATGTTTCACACTAAGAGGCTTCTAAAAAAAATCATTTCCAAAACCACCTAAAAATGTGAAGGACCTACAAAAGAGGAAACAATAGAAAAATTCCACACATCATAATTAGTTAATGGATTGGTGTGTTCACATTGAGTTCACTAAAATGTATGCACTGAAAAATGGATAAAGAAAAAATAACAAAGACTTGAAATCATAAACAAAGAGCACAAATAAATGAAGCCCTATTTACTATATACTTCATTACAAACTTCAAGATCAAGCATACTGTAGTGGCTTGCTCATGATGGGATGTGGATGCAACTCAATAGCATAACATTATATTATTTTGATGATAAGTGTTGACAAAGTAAACTTGCATAAAGACTTGATTGATGAAAATGATAAGAGGATGAAGGTATTTATAATTTTTTAGAAAAAATAAATGGATGGATGAGGATAAGATGAATGCCAAGAGTTAATTAAATTGATTATGGAGTCAACCCAAGAAAGTAGAGAAGACAACCCAATCGATAGTGGAAAATTATCATTTTGAACTCCTAGGAGAATAATAATGAATTTTTAATTCATTAAATAAATAAATGAGAATAAGAAGTATCTATTAGAAGATGAAGTTAATTGGTGGGGTGATAAATTAAAAAATAAATTATTTATGAAAAGTGGATAATTACATAATTAAATATTTATTTATTAAAAATATTATTTAATTAGTGGATGATGGAAAATAGAAAATAGTAATAATTAATTAATAAATGGTAAATGATGTGATAAATGGTAAATGAAATGAAATAAATGATTAATAAATGGTAAATGGTTTTATGGTACTAAATGGTTAATTAATGATATGATGACAATGATACACTAGTAATTAATATTCAATCTTTAGACATTTATGACTATACTACTAAAAATATTGGACATTAAATCAACAAATGGTATAACAACTATTGGAAGATGCTCAACTAGTGGGTCCTCTCCCTTAACGATTTCATATAAAAATACCTAAAATAACTCAAATTCACAAGTCACTTCTCTTGCATGAGATGGTGTACATGAACTCCAAAACTCTTTGAATATACTCCAAACTCTTTAAAATTAATTTATACCTGAAAATTTAAGTTCCTTTAATAAAATATCCTTTCATTTTTTTTCTTACATCTCAACAAGAAATTGCTTACTAACTTTAAAAAACTATTTATGTGGAAGTATTTCTATGGTTGTTGTGTATTCTCAAAAAAACTCACATCTACCCTATTTAAAGATATAAAGAGTTCAATAAAAAATTTGAATACATGTCAATTAAAAAAATATTTTTTAATATAAAAATAAAACAATTTGAGTAATATATAGATCTGTAGAAGCCCATTAAAGAAACAACCTATCGGCTACCTAATAACCTGAAAAGGAGCTTAAAAATTGAATGGAAGTAGCTGATATTGGGAATTAACTAGCATATATATATATATATAATACGTCGAGATGTCTCGAGGCGTTGAATTTTTTCAACTTTAATTTTTATTAAAGCTGAATGATGGAAAAATTAAACGCCTTGAGAAATCTCGATGTATTTTATATATAGGATATCTCTCATCGTATTTTATATATATTATTAAAATTATATATATATATGCTAGTAGCAACTGCAACGTGCGTAACACATTGAATAAATTAATATATTTAGGGTTATGATTAGAGTTAGCATTTAGGATTAGGGTTTATATCATGGTTTGGGTAAGCATTAGGGTTAGGGTTAGGGTTTTCTTTAGGATTTGGTTTACGATTATGATTATGGTGAGGGTTAGGGTTTAGACTTATGATTAGGGTTATAGTTAGCCTTAAGGGTTTAGTGTTAAGGTTAGGTTTATGGTCATAGTTAGTATGAGAATTATGTTAGGGTTAGGGGTAAAATTATGGTTAGGGTTAGGGTTTGGATTATAATTATAATAGGGTTTAGTGTTAAGGTAAGTATTAGCATTAGGTTTATGGTTAGGAATAGAATTTTTTTATATGGTTAGGATTATGTTTAGGGTTTACATTAATGTTCGGGTTAGGGTAAGAATTATGGTTAGGGTGAGGAAATGGGTATGATTGGGATTATTATTATGATTATGATAGAATGATAGAATGATAGAATAATAGTTATGGTAGGTTTAAGTTCAAGATTAGTATTAGTGGGTGAAGCCACAATAGTGATTTACAATTTGATGGAGGAAGGAAAACTCACAAAAAATGAGCCCATGGCAAAAATTTTGATTTTGGGGGTTCGAACGAACTTGTTTGTTTGAACGAACCAAAAAAGCATTCAATCGAACTAGGGTTCGAGCGAACCAAATTAATGCATGCACGAACAAAAAATAAATTGAAAACCCCTTTTGGGAAGGGGGTTTGGCCGAACCCAGGTTCGACCGAACACCTAGGGGTTCAAGCGAACCCCTATGGGTTCGACCAAACCCCCCTTTGCCCTCATTCTCCCCCTCAAGCACTTTGAAAACCTAAATTTTTATGCTTTGAAGCTCGGGTTGAGGATGAAAAATGGAGGAGTCTTCACAAACCCAACTGAAATCAGGTAGTCCTCGAAACGAGCTATCCAACGAATATAATTTTAATATGTTTTGGTTTTATTATGTATTTGTTTTTTTTAGTTTTATTAAACATAGGTTTTTCATCAAAAATGAAGGTCTATGTTCTGCACATGTGGAAAAATAGTAGATTATCAAAAAAAAATTGAAAAATATGAGTGCGCCAAATATTGAAGTCCTTGATCCAGCAAAAAATTAAATTAAATTTTGATATATACAAAAAAGGTTACACATTATACAGTCGCACTATGTCTAAATTGTAATTGGTTTGCCTTCGAAACTTGATTAAAGAAAAAATATTCAATAAAAAACTATCTAAGCAAGTGGAAGCACTAGATATTAGAGTTATAAATCTAAATTCGAAAGAATTAGAATTTTATCCTTCATGGAAAAAAAGTTGTGCGTTATACAGTGTGCGTCACTTTTTAAAAATGTTGTTTTCTGAAAAAAAACTAGTTTTCTAGGGAGATGGAAAAATAAGTGCAATCTGATTCCAAAAATTTTGAAAAAAATATTTTTAGAATCTACAAACAAAATGTGACGAGACCCTAGTTTGCATCATCTTCAAATTCCTCACGGTTTAGCCGCTATAGGTGCCCGAATGTGAAGATTTAGTTAAAAGAAATAATTTCAGTGTCCAGTTTGGCCAAAAATTGTAAACCACTATTGTGGGATCACCATAGTATTAATGTTAGAGTTCAAATAATGGTTAGGCTTAGGGTTTACATTATGGTTATGATTATGCTTAGAATTAGGGTTTGGGTTATAAACACACACACACACATATATGTGACACATTGAGTATTTCATATATTTGTGACACATTCATTACAATTATTTTTTCACATATATTTGCCTCACATCCACTTCAAGACATTATTTAATGCTACACCTTTTAGAAAGCCACGTATATTACAAATAAGTAGTAGAACAAAATATGTTATGAAAAGTTAAAATTTAGGTTTATGGATGTCTTATCTACTGCTACACATCACTTCAATATTTTCTGAAAAATATTTCTCTTATATTATAATATAAGTTAAACCAAATTGGTAAACTTTTCTAAAATGAGTAAAATGTTTGTAATTTTTTTTTCATACATTATATCATATGTATTTGCCACACATTTAATATTTCATATATATTTGTCGCACCTCCATTTCAAAAATATCTTTAACACCATACAATTTAATAAACAACATATATGAAAGTTAATATTGTTGTTCGTTGAACTTATATAAATTAGAGAGAAAATATGTGTTTCACTACAACCGACTTGAATAACTAAGAAGTATCAAAGGTCAAATAAAAAGTAACTATATGAAAAACACTTTTCCATAATGATGTAAGTACATCACATATTCTTCAATGATAAGATTGGTATCGCGACCTTTATTTACATAATGATCGTGATATACTTCTTTCATCATAGATAAAAATAGAACTACTTTAAAATTAATCTATACCTAAAAATTTAAGTTCCTTTAATAAAATAAACTTTCATTTTATTTCTTCCATCTCAACAAGAAATTGCTTACTAACTTTAAAAAACTATTTCTGTGGTTGTTGAGTATTCTTAAAACTCACATCGACCCTATTCAAAGATATAAAGCGTTCAATAAAAAATTTGAATACATGTCAATTAAAATTTATTTTTTAATATAAAAATAAAACAATTCGAGTAATATATATCTGTAGAAGCCCATTAAAGAAACATCCTATCGGCTACCTAATAAACTGAAAAGGAGCTTAAAAGTTGAATGGGAGTAGCTGATTTTGGGACTTAATAATTACAGAGCACATGCCCTTTGGCCAGTATGGGATGGATATCACATCGCTGGGCTTCATAGATGTAACGGTCTTTATAAGAAATTGACTAATTAATTTGAGCCAATCAGAATGTTCCAGAAGGTTGGTGTCTACTAATAATGCAAGGAATCTTTGTTAATGGGCATATTTAATGCACGTAATATATCGGCCTTCGTTTTGGCATTTCAGAAGCACAGCAGTTGGGCGACATCTAGGTGTGTGTTACGGGGATTTGTTCTATCGTCCAGGCTTTCAGTTCCTTTCTTTCTGTATAATGGTGCGTTCAGAGCGAAAAAAGTCATAGGGGAGAGGGGTCAGTAGTCGAGTGGGTTAATTTTGTGACCATATAGCAATTGCATGGAATACTGTAGGACTTTCATTTTTTGTAAATGTGGACTAGCCTCTTATCTATCTATAACTAAGGTTTGGAGGTGTGACTCATCACGCAACTTGATACATCCGCACATCTACTAAGAAGTGTCCAAAATTTGACTTTTGAAACTTAATCATGGCAAGTAAACTTATATGCAACTTAAATGGACCAAATACCTATTGATAATCATAAATCTTTGTTATTTCTAGCTTTTATATTCAACACAAATAGACAAATAGTGGAACACAAAAAACTCTTTGTTGTTATAAAAACAATACATATTATTTAAAATACAACTGATATCAAACGAAAAGTGGACCAATAGTTGAACACTAAAACTTTTTGAAAATCCTTCACATTTATGGAAAACTACAAGGTATTTATTGTAAATCTTTCACATTTATGGAAAAATACAAGGTATTTATTGTGTTCACCTTTTATATTTGTGATAGGACAAATTATTAATATGAAATATTCCAATGCTTGTGCATTGCTACCCCAGTAGTTGTACACATCGTAACAATGTCTTTTTCACTATGATAACAATATTTGTTTAAATGAGTGTCTTATTTTATTAAATGGGCATTTTATTTTATAAATGACACACTTATAGTGGATAGTTATGATATTTTATTGGAGACAAAAAATATTTATTTCACTTCTTCATGAATTATATTGTTTTTTTATATAATATTCATAGGCTCTCATGTGTTCAAGTATCGATCCATTTTGACCATGGTTATTTTTCTATTTACATGTGGGCTATTTATTTACAATATATAGTATAAGTATGTACTTTATAAGTATGTGGTAAGACTAAGTATTATAAGAACATGTGCTATAACAACAATTGGACCCTGTACAACTACTAGCCCCTCTCACCTAAAAGACATTGTTCTGCCCTCCAACCCCCATTTTTGTTGTATAATGGTCTGTAGTGTCTACATACCATTTTATTATTTTCATATGAGATGAATTTTTAAAACACATTTATGTTAATAAAAAATTATTAAAGTTTTTAATGACGGCAACAAAATCTAAGAGTTGAACATGTCATTTAAACTAGATATAATAATGTTAAATAAATAAATTATAATTATGAGAGATTCTTGTAATCATTATTTATGAACTATCATATTTCCACAATCCATGATATCATTTTTGTTGGATGGAAACCAAGGACAGGCATGGATTATTGCACTGGGTGAAAACTGAAGTGAACATGCATGATCATGTAATTGTTCCACAGTTTCCTCTTGGGAAAACTAAATATTATGAGTTTTTGATGATTATATTTGTAACATACACCTTACCTGTCTTCCTAAGAATCGACCTTTGTGGGAGTTCCACTTTTTGAAGTACAATGCAATTAAGGAAAGAGCGATGAGCATTATAAACACGCACCATTCTTTAGGTGATGCTACTTCTCTCACGCCCTTATTCTTTTGTTGTTTAACAAGAGAAGAAGATCCCAATCTTCCCCTCATCTTTCTCGCTTTCAAATCTTTGTGTAGTCCACCATCTTATTTATGGGTTTCAATCGATTTTATGTATTACATTTTGCATAAGCTATTTATTCTTGTGTTTGTTTTATAGATTGGGATAGGAGTGTGGGACATGAAAGGGAGGTGGAATGCGAGAAGAAGATGAAATGGGAGCATGTGAAG
This sequence comes from Sequoia sempervirens, assembly GCA_007258455.2. Taxonomy (NCBI): domain Eukaryota; kingdom Viridiplantae; phylum Streptophyta; class Pinopsida; order Cupressales; family Cupressaceae; genus Sequoia; species Sequoia sempervirens. The sequence goes on along the minus strand of VDFB02000009.1, from coordinate 50,174,668 downwards.
TGTGATATATTAGTTGGACCGATACAAGGGGAACATGATAGGGTGTCAATACAGGTGCATTGGTCATGGGAACCATCATATTCTCTTGAGGTGGAGGATGGACTAATACTTGTTAATTGGGATTTTGGACATTATGAGTGATTGGACCCTAAACTTGTGTGGATGATATAGGATCAGAGCCATGAATAGGACTAAGTCCTAGCCTGGACCCTAATGTAGGAATTCAAATGGGGGATTCAAAGGAACTTGTATCACTACATCATTCCTAAAGTCCGATATGGGCCCCAAGGATTTTTAGGGGGGGCGTGAGGAGTTGATGGCTTAATCATGTCTAGATAGTGGGACACGTCAAACCCAGGTGGAAATTTGGTGGCTTGAATAAGGAGCTTAGCGAGGATAGCTTAAGCACATGCATTTTTATAAGGCGATCAGTCATGTGCACATTGGTAGGATTATTGTAGTGCTCCAAGAGACTAGGGGTGAGCTAAGGTTGAGAAACCATCTCCTCCTTGATAGATACAAGGTCATGGGGATAAGTTTGATTCGAGGATCCCCCTTGCATGTTGGTATATTGAGGTTCTCTTCTATTAGGAAAGGGAGAAGTATAGTGATTGATGAGGTTGTTGTTGTTGTTGTTGTATGCATTTCTTAAGCTCTAACCATGTGGTGATGGACATGAAAGATGCAGAAGATATTTTTTTTGAAAGATGATGACTCTAAGACCAAGGATAGGACCAAACAAGAGTGATTGGATGATTGATTTGATGTTTGATTTAGCACTCTGACTCTATGTTATCTCCTTTGCAAGTTTAGAGGATTGGGGCTCTTGTCCGCCCAATGACAAGGGATGGCTCATTGTGTTAAATGGATCATTCACAACCTCACTAGAAATGAAGCATGTAAATTCCTTCTTCAATATTGCATTTCTTTTGTCTATCTAGTTAATTGACCTACCTAGAAGGGGATTGGTTTACAAATCCTTCTCACCGTGAAGGATGTTGTTCATGTTGAGGGTAATTTTGTGGCTAAATATATATGAAGATATAATTGGGAGGTCATTAAACCTTTCTTTTCTAGGGATGATTAGATTATACTTAAGATAAGCAACGTTCTCAAGCATGATTTATTTTGACACAAATTATGACCCTTTCTTGAGGCGAGATTCGACCGAGAAGGTTTACTAACTTAAGATAGGCAATATTCCCAAGAAAGTGTGATGAAGATAGTTGGATTAAGATTTTGAATTTCTCTTGAACAAGTGCTAGGAGGCTATATTCATACATGGTCCATGATGAAGATAGTGATGATGCATGTTTTAGGGATGTCCTTGTATTGATAGAGTGTTGATTTGGATTTCAAAAAGGGTGATATAACAAAAATGAACAATATGAGTTATGTATGGGTGCGAAAAATATTTCAATAGCGAATTTAGCTTTGGAAGAACACAAGATACCTTTGGCTAAGAGGATTGATTCTCTAGATTTTCTATCAAGAAAAAATTGACCCAAGAATAGTGCAGATCTACTTTTTTAGAAACATATTCACCTAAGAACGCAATTGCCAAGATCCACAGGGTGTATCCTCCTAAGCGTAAACATAGTCACCCAATATGAAATCACCTATCCATAAAGTGTATCTGCCTAAGTGTGAATAGAGTCACACAAGATAGAATCACTTATCCATTGAGTGTATTTACCTAAGAATGGAGATACCTATACGCAAAGCATATTTGTGTAATTGTAAATGGATCCACCCAAGGGTGACTAAAATTTTGACTTGGTAAAATCACTTTGTGTACAAAGTGGGATCACCTAAGTACAATAGGATCGCTTGACTATGGAGTCGCCCATGAATATAGTGGACACACCCAACTATGACAAGATCACCCAAGTATAGAGTGTATCCTCCCAAGAAGGATGAGGAAAATGACAAATAGATTCAGCTAAGAAAAGACGAAGTCGCATGCAAAGGGTTGAATTTCCCAAGTATGACAAGTTAAGACTAGGAGTGGAGTCATGGACTGTGAACAAAGTAGATCTACCTAGGTAAAGGAAAAATCACCCAAGAACAATGAAGAATCACCCAAGGATGATGAACAAATGACAAATAGATAAAGGACAAGTTGATACTAATTGGATGGGTTGATATACATGCATGGGTAGTCACAAGAAGATATGCCAAATTGTACAAACCTAGATTAGTTAGGTGGGTGTGTTAACCTAACGTAGGCCCACCAACCAAAAGGTTAATATCTCAAGACCAATGTGAAGAACCTCTCTTTCAAAAGTTGATAGATAGGGATCCAATGGTATAAGAGTTCATCCTTTCCCCTTCTTTAGAGGTCTTTAGACCTTTCCCAAAAAGCTCCTAAACCTCTACTTAGGGAGAAAGATGATGAGTAGCTTTCGACATGATACTATACCCTATACTACGTTAAGCAACAACCTAAATGTCTAATGTTAGGCTTAAATAAGAGATCTAGTGTGTCCTCTAAATACTAGGAGGGTACGTGAGGCACATCTATGAACACTATCCCATCATAAGCGTGGGTCAAAAATGTCAATCAAGCTGTTTGGACCAACCATGCACTCCTAGCTCGGTATCACCCGAGTATCGAAGCTTCACTAAACACAACACAAATAGATAGGGGTACACATTTTGTTTTCCCCCCTTTATATACCCCACAGATTCATGTGGTTGAGGTTGCCCCTTAGGGAGATGAAATCCCCAAGTAGGCGTCCTAAAGGGAAAGATATGCTAGGCATTTTTTTATCTCTAGGCTCACATGAAGCACAAGGAGAGAGCATACACACAAGTTAACATTCCTAGGCTAACATAACAAGACTTGGATGGATTTGTGATTTTTGATTCCATGGTCACCAAATAGTGCAAGTGTAGAGCATATATTGACAAATGACCCCAAACATAGAAAACAATGTTAATTGACCCTTTAGTGAAATCAAAATGTGCCTAGATTAGTGATAAAAACAAGTCTTCAGTGACATCTTGCAAAAATGTGTTAGAATTCTAGTATGTCAGTCTTTGACTTCATGGGGCTGCAAATAAGCATTAACAAGATCATAAGCACAATAACAAGTTAGCAAGTTAGTATCGAATGTGTAGGAAATGTGAAAGCTAAAAAAATATTAACTAAACTCAAGTTATCTATAGATCCACCTAAGAATAGGGCATAGTCACCTATCCCTACCAGGATCACTTGTCTAGAGGTGAAGTCGCTCTTCTAGAGGTGGAGTCACCCCTATAGAGTGGGGTCACCTATTTGGAGGTAGATTCACCCATCCATAATAGGATCACCTTTCTAGAGGTGAAGTCACTCTTATGGAAGTGGAGTAACCTATTTGGAGGAAAAGTCACCCTTGTAGAGCATATTCACCTATCTAGAGGCAAATTCACCCATCTGGAGAATGATCGCCTCTCAGGAGGTGAAGTCACCTATTTTCTCTACAGGCCCACTAGTTAGTGGAAGGCCAAAGTGTAATCGCCTATGTAGGAGTGAAGTTGCACATTTGCAGAGTGTATCATCTGCCCAAGAGTGTGCACAATCACCCCTATGCTAAACCTTCATATGTAAATAGCTAGAAAAATGGAGAATTTTGTTAGTAGACCCATGATGTGGGTCCCACCGAACATGCCAAAAATGTGTGCAATGAAAATTATGTTCAAAGTGAAAGATTTAAATAATTAAAACCATTCAAAACACAAAAAATCAAAATAACAATTGGATAGGGCTAAAAGAGAACTCAAACCTCCATAGAATTCAATGAAAACCCGATATGTTGAAGCTCTTGTTGCGTAGATTACCACTAGATTGTCAATTTGTATGTGTGTTCAAGTAAATTTGGCAACATAACGCTGCTAAATTTCCCAAGATTACATGATTCCCTTGAAAAATAGCTAAAGTTTTGGGTATATGAGAAGAGGAGAGATAGATTAGATGGTCAAGATTAGATCTTAGAAGATCAAGGATTGGAAATAGATGAGACACCTCAAGGCTTGAGATGATGCCAAGTGTGAGATGAAAGGTGAATGAGAGGGAGATTGCACCCGTGGAGTGTAATCAATTAACACGCGGTTTTGATTAAGAGTTTCACAAATTTAATTTAAACTATTCAATGTTATTTTCATAGTTTCAGAAATTTGGCGTCAAGTAATAATTCAAGAAAAGTTTGTAAGATAGGCAGATTTAATGCTAATTTAATGCACATGTAAGAGATGATCTGTGGAGCCTAGTGGAGGTTAATACCTATATATCTGCCTTCGTTTTGGCATTTCCAGAAGGACAGCGGTTGCGCGACATCATCTATGGACCATAACGGTGGCGAGGCGGTGAGTCCCATTAGTCAGATTTTCAGTACTTCTCTTCTTTCCCTCTGCATCCACGCCATATTTGAGCTGGAGCAACCTATAGATGTGTTTACAATGAAGAAAGCCATAAAGGACATTTTTCTGTCGTCCAACCCCCGTTTTTCCTGCATAATGGTATGTTGTTTCTCCTTATTCACTGCCACAAAAGCTATATTTGGTCTCTTAGATGTTAAAAGTCATTCTCTTCTATTATTATATGTATTAGATTTTCACAGTCCATGAGATCATTCTTGTTTGATGGCAGACCGAGGACATGCATTGGGTGAAAACTGAAGTGAACGTGGATGATCATGTAATCGTTCCACAGTTTCCTCCTGGGCAAACTGAATACGATGAGTTTGTTAATGATTATATCTGTAACATACACCTTACCCCTCTTCCTAAAAATCGACCCCTCTGGAAGTTACACTTTCTGAACTACAATACAAGCAAGGCGAGAGCCACATTGATAATAGACATGCACCATTCTTTAGGCGATGGTACTTCTCTCATGTCCTTAGTCTTTTGCTGTTTCACCAGAGCAGAAGATCCCAATCTTCCCCTCACCTTTCCTACTTCCAAATCTCTGCCTAGTCCACCGTCTTATTCAAAGCTTTCGGCCGAGTTTGTGTATTACATGTTGCACAGGCTATTTGTGCTTGTGCTTATTTTGTGGTACACTGTTTCTGATTTCATTAGCAGCTCACTGAGAATGATGTGTATGGGCGATTGCGAGCTACCCATTCGAGGGCCTCCTGGAGTGGAGATGCTGCCAAAAGTTATGAGCCATGTCACCTTCCCCATGGACGACGTTAAAAAAATAAAGAATTTCATCGGCGGAGTAACTTTTTTCATCTTACCCTCATTTCATATCTACTCTTTCTAACTCGTTCATCATCCCATGCTTATTTGGGTAACATGCTTTTGCAGACGGTGAATGATGTGATAATGGGCGTAATCTTCTGTGGTTTTCAACGATACCTGCAAATTACTCAATCTCATGGTGAGAGTTGTGACAATAGATATACTTAAAAGTTTCAATTGTGACTGTATAATAAAGTCAGTGACGGATAGTGATTGCAGAAGGAAACGTGGGAGTGAGAAAGGAAATGACAACGTCAAGAGTAACAGGGCTTCTTGCAATGAATACAAGAGTATTGTCAGGATTGAAGGTCGTACGCAATCTTCTAGTCCGGTTTAAGGATTTAGGAAATATTGTGACTCACAAACCATTCATAATAGACAATATCTTATTTTTATTTGTTATGGGTTTGTGCAGGATATAAAAGACATGGTGAAACCTGAAAGTGGAGCACCGTGGGGTAACCACTTTGGGCTGTTACATATACCCATGCCCACTGCTAATGCGGACAGTCCACTAGATTTCGTGCGAAGAGCCAAAAAAATCATGGATCGAAAGAAAATGTCACTTGAATTGTCCTTTACCAGTCGACTAGTCGGTTACCTAGGCCGACAGGTACGCGAATTCATTGCTTTTAAAGCAGGGAATACTAGTCTCGAATTACAGCTTGCACAATTCTGTATTGCAGGCGTCTGCTACTAGTATGCATAAGATTCTTGCAAATACAACGTTAACAATATCGAATCTGATCGGCCCGATGGAGAAGATAGCCATAGATCAAATTCCGGTGAAAAACATGTTTTTCTCGATATCCGGTTTGCCTCAGGTAAGTTATTTGAAAACTGTTTCCTAAAAACCAATAACAGGATTGTTTACATCTTTATCTACCACAGAATTTATTTTATCAGATAATCTGTTGTTTTTCCTATACATTCCTCTTCTAACAAAATTATATGAAAGTAAGAATATCTATTACAGAATTTTGATGTAATGTGGAAATTTTAAAGACTATTGTGAAGATATGTGGGGTTTTACAGACACTTCTTTTGACGATGGTGAGCTACATGGGAAAATTACGGTTGGAAGTGATTGGCGTGAAAGGTTACGTAAACAGCGATATTCTGGCCAAGTGTTTTGCCGAGTGCTTTGAGGAGATCAAGAAGGCTTCCAATGCATTTATTGAAAAAATAAATGAAATTGTGTAGCTCTTTAGCTCATTTTGTTAAGTAATGCTATTGAATAAAAGATAGTATGGATAATACAATTTAGATGTATTATTTTTAAATTTATTATTAAATTTTGAGTATTCATTAAAATTGTCTATTATTCAATTTTATTTTATTTATTTTTAAATTTCTGAAGAAATAAATAGAATTTTGTAGTTTTTCATCTATTAATGTTGAGAGGTATTCTATAATGATAACAAGGAGTGGAATGTAATGATATGAGTCTTAACAAAAATTATTATTTTTATTTGAAATTTGACAATCATTTACACATCAAAATAATAATATTTAATAAAAACATAATATTTCTAAAATAAGAAACACATACAATTTATATCTCCATAAATATAATAAATGAAATAATTCCAAAGTAAAATTAAACATCTTCAAATTGATATCTCAAGCATTTTATAGATAGATTTATTTAAGATATCTATATATGTTAGGTAATACTATTAAATAAAAATGTAGTATGACTTACTAAGATATATTTCACTGTAACTTGGATGTACCATTTCCAAATTTATTATTAAATTGTTTAGTGTTTCATTAATTAAAGTTAATATAGATTTTTAAATTTATTACTAAATTAATATTTGTAATTGTTATATCTTATTAACGTCTATTTTAAGCAGTAAAATATGGATGATATAAAATTAATTTAATTTTTAATTAAAATAAATAATATTAATCAACCATAATTAGTTTTTCAAAATTATTATAAAGTTCAAATTATTAATTGTATAGTTTTAATAACAATACAATGTTTTAATTTAAATATAATTAATTGAACTCACTTTAATAAAAATATTTTAAAATTTTAAATATAAAAATTAATTTAAAAATTGTTATTCATTATCTTTCATCTATTTAATTTATAATTTATTCTTCAATTTTTTAAATTTATTTATATAAGACCACACTAGCAAAAGAATTCATTTTAAAAGTCAATAATTATATTGAAAATTAAGATTTGAATGAAGTGTCTTGTGTTGGGATTAAGGTTCTAATTTCATATTTCTTATGTTGTGATCAAGGGTTTTTCCAAGAAAGAAAGAAAGAAAGACAATCTACTAGAACTAAGGAAAAAAAAATTACAAGAAATAAACAAAGATTCCTTCTATAACCAAGAAATAGAAACAAAATGTTTTTGATTGGGGGTAAAAAAAGTTTTGAAGGGGCCCTGCAACACATTACAAACCGGTTTTGAAGGGATTCGTAACCCTATCCAGGGAAAGCAAGTTGCTAAACAAAATGTTACTTTTTTAAGGATAATTTGATTTTTCTAATTGTTAATTTGAAAGATTTATAAAAATGGAGAACCTAGTATAAAAGATAGAGAAACTTTATAGAAATTTTGTGGTGCTGATGGTAGCGGTTTGTATCCTTAGATAGCCAACTTATTTTGGATCCTCCTTTCTAATAATTAGAACCTTCATTTGATGACAATGGGGATATGGAAGCTCTATATCTAGAAATTGGAGATTATTTGGAAGGTGTAACAAGATTTGAAGATTTGATGCATAAATAGAGAAAACCTTTAGATGTCTTGTATTAAGCATAAGAATGCTATAAGTAGAGTTTGCAATAAAAAAGATGCAATTCACTATATGTGAATGGTTATCTTTATGCTAGAATAAAGGTAATACGGAATCCAAAGCTTCTAGTAAGAATTTTGGAAAAATATAGAAACATCAACCTCTGAAATGCTAAAGGAAAGGGGGAAATTTGTGGGGTTGAAGCTTCTCAATCATAGGGAAGTGATTGGGATAATAATATAGAGTTGATGGATAGATGATTGAAGAGATCATTAAGAGTTAAGAGGAGAATACAATTAGTCATGGGAAGTGATTGGTAGGAAACTATAGATTTGATGGATAGATGAATGGAGAGTTGATTAATAGTTAAGAGGAAAATATAATTAGTCAATGGAAGATATGGCTTAGTTTGAACTAGAAAAAACTCTCAATCATGCAAAAAATGGTTAGAATTGAAGTAATTTTGTGTGTACTAAACATGACAATGTTTCTCCTTTTAGGTGTCAAGGTCCCTTTTTTGCTAGGATAGGTCATTCAAGTAACTATACAGTCTCTAAAGTGTTGGTAAACATATTTGTCATTATAGATTTCAATGTGACTCACCCAACATGCAAAAAAAAATTTCCAATAGCTAGATAAGTTGTTACTAGAATAACAATTTTTCCTTGTGTTTAAGAGGGGCAACTCCCTTGTATGATCAAGTTTTAGGGTTTTTGTGTACTTTTAACTTGAAAGTACAAAAACAAAAGGGAAAATCTAAATAAAATGGTTTGCAAAATTTCTAGTAGTAAACACATGAATACTAACTGAGATTTCATAACTTATTACAAATTACAAGAGGGTTTCACCACAATGTATGTTTCTAATATGCAACGATGATGAAAGACGTGTAATAAATATCAACATACGAAGAGACAGGTTGCTTCTATTGAACATAGTGGTGTCATTGATTTCAAAGTGGTGTGTTTGTTGTAGATTGTCATTGATGTCAAATATATGTGAAAGTGGTGTGTAAGTTGTGTCAATTGCAAATGTTGTAGAATGTTAATGTTATCATTATTGATGAAGGGTAATGTGGAAATGTTGCAAGTATGAGTAGTTGGTGTTGTCATTGATGTCAACAAGTGTGATGTCAACAAGCTTCGGGGAGAATTTTTGTGTTTTCACTGATGACTAGTTGTATTGATGCTTTGATTAGTTGCATTATGTTGTGATTAGTAAGTGTTATTGGTGTCAACCTCTAGTGTTGCTTTGATAAGCTTATTTTGTGGATGTTATTGGTTTAGTGATGATGAGGAAGTGTTGAAGATGACGAGTACGTGTCTTTGGTTCCTGGTTTCCAAGTGCTTTTGAGAAAATTTGAATAAAAGATGAAATAATGTGTTGTAGAGGTGTTCTAGTGTACAGAGTGGTCTTCTAGTTTTGCTCCGCATTTCTTCATGGTTAAAGATATGCTTGTACGGTTTGGATATATTGGTTAGAGGTGTTCATAGATTCTATATCCAAATTTTCTTGGTTTGGTTCATTGTGTAGAAGAATTTGTGTTCACCAATGTGTGAACTATGTTTCAATGGTGTCTGAGAGAAATACTTTTGCTCCACATTTCTCTGCAGTTTGGTTTCTAGTCTTGAGATTCTAGAATTGTGTTGATAATGATCATATCTACCTATAGTCAAATTTGTTCATGGTTTGGTGCTTCAAAAGTTGATTTCTTGAGTAACAATGTGTGGAAGGTTGTCTGAGTGTATTGGGTGTGTATATTCTTCAAGTGAAAGTTGTTGTGAAGGAATTTGTTGGATTTCAAGGTGTTTATGGAATATTCTAGATTGTGTTCAAGCATGTTGTGTGGTTCATGAGTCATCTTTGGATTTGTGGAAGTGTGTACTTAAATGTTAATGGTCTTAACACAGGTTTGTTCGATCTTGGGTGTTTACACTAATTTTAGATTTGCTTCGGTGATTGTGGAAGAATGGCATGGGGTGTATGAATGTATTTAGGACTGAGTTAAGGTGTGATGTGATCCACCTTCATTCCTTTCCACCACAGAAATGTTTTGGTTCTGACCTAATTTGAATTTGCATAATTAAGGTGCATGGCCGACCTTGGAGAATGTTTTCAAGGTTTAAGAAGGTATAAATAAGTGATGAGTTGATGGAGAATTGAGTGGTGAAGTGTGTGATGCAAATTGCAAAAGTGTGAAGTGTGAATTTGTGAAGTGCAGTGTGAATTTTAATGAGTTAAACTACTAGATGCAGTGAGAAGAAGGTGTCTACAATATTTAGAAAGGACTACGAATGTGTTGGTGATGTTGTGGTGGATTTTCCTATTGCATTGTGATGGATTTCGCATTGTAACATTCTTCTTTCTTCTTTTCTATAATCTAGCAGTGAGCCCTTCTTTCTTTTGGGTAGTGAGACTTTTATATTCAGTGTTGTAATTACTTTATATTCTGAGCTAATCCTCATCATGGTTTTTCCCTTCTTGAGTTTTCCACATAAATATGGTGTTCTACTATGCATGGTGTTGATGTGTTTTAGTTTTTGTTATTTTCTTTCATGCTAAATCATTTTAATAGATTAAGGATTAATTAAGTTGATGTGGATCTGAATGTTTATGAGGGTTTTGGATATTTTAATATACAACTGATTTACCCCCTCTCAGTTTTCATGTGTGCATTAAACAATTGGTATTAGAGCTAGGTTCCTTAGAAGAAAGCTTAACCACTTGAGGTAGATTTGGGATGACGCACAAGAGGGATGCTCCTTTGTTTGATGGAACAAACTATGGCTTCTAGAAGACAAGGATGGAAGGTTTCTTGGTATCTCTTAGATTTGGAGTTTCGAAGTCTATTGAGATTGGATATACTATACCTATAGGTGGTCTAATTACTCATGATGAGATCAAGGCATATGAAAAAAATGGTAAAGCAAGATATGCTCTTTTATGTGGTCTTTCTAACATTGAACTTGTGAAAGTTATGCATTTGAAACCTGGTAAAGCTATTTGGGAAAATTTGGAAAGTATTTATGAAGGAGATGTTAAGGTCAATCAAGCTATGATGCAGAATTTAAAGATCACATTTGAGAACCTGAGGATGTTTGAAGATAAAAATATTACAAGATAGATGCAGAAGGTGGATGAAGTTGTCAATTCCATTTGAGTTCTTAGTGGAAATCTTGAAGAAGAAGTGGTAACGTAGGTACTGAGAACTCTGCCTAAATCTTATAGTCATAAAGTTTATGCTATTGAGGAAGTTCTAGATTTAAGTAAATATTCTAGAGATCAGTTGTATGGTGTTGTATCTTCTTTCAAAATAAGAGAATTTGGTCCAAGTAATGCAAAATTTGATACTTCTTTCAAGGCTAGAAAATCAGAAAAGACCGAGGAATCAAATTAGGAGGATCTTGATGATGTAGAAGAAAAATTTGTGAGGAAAATAAAAAAAGGGTACTGGTAAGTTTCCTTTCAAATGCTTTAGTTGTGGAAAGATAGGTCATTATGCTTCAAGATGCCCAAATAGAGCTTTGAATGACAAGAATAAAGAAAACAAAGGTAAAGAAATTAAGAAAAATTATTATGTTAGAGAAGATGCTAGTATATCTGATGATGAATTTGATTATGTGGATGATGAGGATAGTGAATGCTTGTTCATGGTGATTAAAGATGGAAAAAATTCTGCTAACTCTAAGAGATGTGTGAAGGAAAGTGTCTCAAAAGTAGGTAATAACACTAAAGGAACTATGGTGACTGATATTTTCATGCTAGCCAGAGGAGAAGAACTACTGGATTATTGATAGTGGATGCTCAAATCATATGACCGATGACAAAAGTAAGTTTGTTAAACTTGAGAAATATGAAGGAGATCTGGTAAAGTTTGGTGAGATGCATCTACTAAGATATGTGGAAAAAGTTCAATTAGTTTTGATGGTAAGCATAGTACAGATAATGTTATTAATGTTAAGGGATTGAGACATAACCTTTTGAGTGTTGGAAAAATGTGTAGCAAAGGATAAAATATTATGTTTCAGGATGATGGATGTGAGATCAAAAAATGCTCTGAGACTATGGTTGATGTTGGAATAAGGATGGATGGAAATGTTTATCACCTTAAAGGTGTTGATGGTCATTTCTTTATGACTTAGATTAATTGTAATGACCTCCATAGTTTAAACTTAATTAACTTCAAAATTACACATGTCACCAAGCATGCAAAAATGACACATGTATGTTACTCAAGTAATAGAGACAAATGCATATATATTATCTAAAGAATTTTTAATTACAAGATATCTAGAGTACAAATTCCAACATTATGGCATACATAAAGGAATATTTTTCTTACATAAGACCCCATGGTCAAATACTAGAATATACAATGTACTAAAAAATTGGACCTTCCTAATAGAATTCTTTCGACTTTCAAACTCCTTTGACCACTTCAAGGGAAAAAAAATTGTTGGAGCATGTTTCCACCCTACCACAAAGTGAATCACTTCCCCAAAATTCTTCCTGAAAGAAGAATGCCAGACCCAACATGAGGAAAACTAGCAATGCAACTTTGAATAGGAGTAATGGAATGTGTGAAGCAAGTCATATCAATGTTATGTAACCGTGCATCGTGATTTATCAAGACAATAAATACACCAAAAATGTCATCATTTTTTATGCTTGTACACATACATAGTCAATCATGAAGGCTACATATCATTTCATCTTCAAGGTTGCTTGGTCCATCATTTCTTAAAAGTAATCAAGGTAAATCTTTGCAAGTACAAGTAAGCTTTAACAAGATAACATGTCTATACACAAGCAAACCTTTCAATAATCCTTTCATAAGTGCATATTCAGAAATGTAGTGGGGTAAGTGTTGACCCCTTTGACATTGGTTTTGGCATTGATGTCAAGTGTTTACCTTGGCATACATTGAGGCAGCATACATTGAGATGTTAATGTTATTTGATTGGTATTGAATGTCATATGGATGGAAATGTTCATTTGTCACAAAGGCAAGAAATATTACTATGTTTTGGTCTTCACAAGAACATTTGATACACTTGATTTTTTTGACTGACACAAAGCATTGACTATGAGCTTTGGTCATTATTGTGTTTGATTAAATTCATGCAAATAAACTTTGGACTAACACAAATGTTTGAGTATTATGAAGTTTTAGGTGACATTTAGTTCAAACACCAACATAATTGTTTGGTATTTAAGTGAAGAGATATTGTCAACATTATTGTGCCCTAAAAGTTCTCATTTTGCAAATACAAGGCTTTGGTTTTTCACAACCAACTTAGGGCTTGGTGAAGCTTGAAGAAAATAATGGTATAGCGGTTAGTTATGTAGAAAACAGTTTTAGGAACTTTCAAGTAGTCATCTTTTAGTGCTTACAAGGTACATTCGACTTATTCTAGTAAGGATAAAAGTCTTCAAAGTGTTGAGTCTTTGCTTTGACCTAGCAGTGGTTGACTTAGGGAATGGAACAGTTTTTTTTTGTGATGGTACAATGGTTACAAAATGTAGTCTTCAACATTTGAATTCACTAGGTGATATCTATCATCTGAAAAGTGTGAATCGGGTTCTTTTAGATTAAAAACCGTGTGAGGGGGAAAACCATAGATGTAAACAAGATAAACGTACTTGAAATGAGAATCTAATCTAAGATCAAGAGCATAAATATAGATTTAATCCTATACTTATGAAATGAAACTAAGCTATTGAAAACATATTAAGAAATCCTATGATTACCATATTCAATGCAAACAAAAACAAAGTGTTGCCATCCTGTATCAGAGTGTAGTCACCCGATGTTGGATTGTTCGAATCACTATGAAGCCTCCATAGTTTGTGTGCAAATCTTTGATAAATGATGCATGTTGGTTGATCGAAGAAAGGTTGAAGCTTTATCAATGGTGATCTCAGCAGTACTTCGTTGCATAAGGTATATTGATTCTCTGATCCTCTTTTGTGAGGAAAGAGGTTTGTTATACATAAAATGAGATTTGAAATGGACGATCAGGATTCAACAATGTTGGATCAAGATCAACAATCGAAAGGTGTTGAGAGGATTTAGACATGAGAAGATTGTGCAAAGTAGATTGCACAATTTGTGTGATTGAGGAATAGATTGGCTAGTCAAGAATTAGATTGATCAGTCAGGATTTAGATTGATTAGTCAAGATTTAGATGGATTAGTTAGCAAATTAGATTGATTAGTCAACAATCGTAATTTTCTCAATCAGAAAGTGGGCAAGGAAAATTGATTAAAAGGATTAGATTAATTAATTCCTTTTTGGAGTTGAACGTGCAAATCAAGTTTGACTTTTGCAAACAAAGTTGCATTAGTTTGATTTGATTTTTGAAAATGATTTGAATAGTTTGATTTAATTTATTCAAAATTTTGAGGGAAAGTGTCATAATTAAATTATTATGATTTAATAACTCAATTAACTTAGGGGAATAAGGTGATTTAGCGACGTAATTAAATATTTGGTATTATTTAACTAATCATGATGAAATAAATTGAGATTAGGACTTTATTAAATAAATGAAATTTATTTAATTAGTCAAAAATGATGAAAAAGTGAATTAATTAAATTATAATTTCGTTTTATTCAATTAATAGAGGAAATTAGGGTTTTAGATGTTGTTGCAATGTTTCTAGATGTTGCAGAACATTGTGGGATGTTTCCAAGATGTTGCGGGATGTTTTCGAGATGTTGTGGGACATTTATGAGATGTTGTGGGATGTTGCGAGATGTTTTCAAGATGTTGTGGGACGTTACGGGGTGTTTCTGAGATGTTGTGGGATGTTGTAGGATGTTCAATGTTGTTTAGGATGTGTGATAAGTGTTTGGTTAATTTTACATGTCTACATTTTCCCCCTCTTTGATACAAAGTATTGGTTGCTTTGTTTCAAAGATTCTATTTTTAAGATCAAGCTTTTTGAAAAAAAATAATGCCCCATCATGCCTCGACATTCAGTAGAATAATGGTAGGACTTTGTGGTGCCCCCTCGAGAGGTTGGCCAAAAATTTCGAGTTTGAGGTCAAGCTCACGACCTTGTTCTATTTCAGTTCCAATGTGTTTAGGACAAAGAATTAGGTCCATAGGTCCTTTGTTTCTCATTTTGATATTTTTGGGAGCTTCTAATTTGAAAGTAGGAAGGTTCCCTAATTAAAAATTAGGGTTTCCTAGGTGAAATTAGGGTTTCTTGAGGGTTAATATAGGCAATTAGGCTTCTAATTGGCTCATTTGTGCTTTGACCTTATAGCTAATTCTTGTCTCTAGATTTCCCATTTTGTTAGTTGTTGAGGAGCAATGTTGAGTGTTGGTGTTTTCCAATGCACCTAAGGAATCTCTAAGGAACAACCTATTCCTATACTCAAGACCCTCACAATGAATGGACAACTAACAAGATTCAGTCAAAGACTGAGATCTTCTACACTTTAGGCCCTGTGGGACCAAGGAGGGTGTTCCTACCGTGTTCATTTTGACTCAAACTTCATATAACACATCATTTTCACAAATCAATTTTAATGAAGCATAATTATGCATGAGTTACTAGGAGACTGACTTATCTTCAAGTAAACTGCTACCTATTCATCAAAACAAAGGTATCCCCAAGATTATTGACATATACATGCCTTAAGATTAAGAAATTTAAAATGAATTTACATTCTAATTTTAAGTCAGTCCCTAGATGGACAATTGATGAACTCTTTATATGAATATTTGAAAATAGACTAGTGCCTTGTTACATAGGGCATCAGAGTCACATATACAAAGATCAATAACACATAAATGATTTTAAATCTGATGAAATGGACTACTCTCACAATAACTTTGCATCATGGAGCTCACAACTTCTAATACATGACTTCTTACCAAATCCTATGTAAATAACTGCAAATTTATGACCCCATTTAAGCATTTTAATTGATTACTTGAATCAAAGCACAAACAGAGACACACATTCAAACAAATATTTGAAGATGAATGATGACATCATTGATATTTCATTCAAAATTCGTACAAATCTACATTAGGAAAGGACATATATTAGAATTATATGTTGGTTTTCTATATTAGTAATTTCTATAAAACTATTTAAGATAATTACATATGTTCATCAGAGCTCAAAACAAGTTGTCTGCTCTATTCATTTTCTCCCCTCTATGCCTAATATTCTACCCAAATAAGCACCTGACTCAAAACCTTCAGAATTTTATGCAAATGAGCCCTGAATTCCCTTTTATAGAACAAGGGAGCCAACAAGCTACCAGCCCAAATGCAATTTCAATACAAAATTTCATTTTTTCTTTAATTTCACCCGCATTTCAAAATTTCCCACTTAATAATTTTGCAAGAACACATCAAAAATAGAGGATAGGAAGTTTGTAACCGCCATTAAAAGGGAAATGCAACGTACCACCAAAACTCCCTTTGTTGCTAGGTATGCAACAAACCATACATCCAAATCATCACGAAGATGCATAGTTAGCATCAGACCCAAAAAATAATAGCCACGTAACTGAAGAAGAGAGGAACCAGACTCAAAGGCTTTATAATCCAAAACCCTACTCACACATGGGGACAAGGGTTTATGAAGCAAACAGGGTCTACAAGCAGCTTAAAAGTAGGCAATTTTCAAAAGCTCCATCACTGAGGATTCAGGGAGCCCCACATCATTTTGACCTAGTTCGGGAGTTTGAACGGCCCACAAGAATTGGTGGCCTAGTATGTACCTTGTCATTTTTCATTTTCATCTTGTTATGTTCTCGTATTGTGTGTACAAAGTTTCTTGAGTCAATAGTGAAGTTTTGGTGATTTTAGAGCATTTGCATCATTTTTCTTGCATTTTCTAGGCCAGAAGCTCACACTTGACCTTGAAATCCTCACCCTTCTATAAAATCTCACCTTTGACTTAAAACCTTCCATTTTTTTCATGCATTTGCTCTAAAACCTCGCTTCTACTCTAAAAACATGCATTTGATTGTTGTTTGACCTGTTTCCTTGCACTTCCCAAAGAACCTTGCAATTTCACTAAACCCTTGCATATGATATTCTCGTCCTTGCTTTAAAACCTCACCCTTGCTATAAAACCTCACTTTTGTTTACTATTTTCTAAGCATCTGCTCTAAACCCTTGCATTTTCCTTAAACTCTTGCATTTGTCTTTAGCATTTTCTCTGAACTTGTGCACTTGCTTTGAATCCTTGCATTTTCTCTTGTTTCATTTGAATTTGATATAGATCCTTGCATTTGCAAGTATCATTTTCTCTAAACCTGTGCACTTGACTTAAACCCTTGCATTTGATTTATGCAATTTCTTTGAACCTCTACATATTCTTTTGTTTCATTTAAACCTTGCTAGCATTTGCTTGTTTGTCATCCTAAGTGTCATTTGTCATAATTTTATGTGTCATTTTGTGTTGCTTTACATGTTCAAAGTGAAATCCTAAAATTGTGGGTTAAAATGATTGCAAGTGGTCCTCAAACCACTACAGCCGAGGGAGAGATGACCTCGGGACCTGTTTGATCTGATTGCTCGTTTTGGTGTTCTGGAACAAGACTTTCTAGATGTAGTTGGACTTCATTATTGTTGGAGAAAAGCTCCAAATCATCCAGGAACAACCTCCTACAAATCAACCCTCACATCTGAGAAATTCACCAAAAAGGTGATGCTTTATTAAAAAACCAAGATAGTAAAATAGATTATATTACAGGGTTATAAAGCCATGAGAAAAACCAAACGGGTGTGCAACCACCCAATATAGGAATACAGGAAAAAATAATCAAATCTAATTTTCCCTAAGTTAAAACTTACTTACCCTAACACCCCCCCTTAAGTGCAACTTAGGGAGAATGCAAAAGTAAAAAAGAATCTCTCACAACCAAAGAAAAGGAGAAAAACCTCATGGGAAAAAAAAGCTCTCCAAAAGAGAGAAAATAAAACAAAATGAGTCTTTGAAAACTGTCCATGCATATCCTTCGCCAAGTATGATGATGCCACCAACCACTTAGGGACTCGCTTGGAAGATGAAAAACTTGAACAATGCGGAAACATATAAGGAACAAAATCCAAAGACAATAAAAAAAAGCCTCCAAACAAATTTTCATAACAAGCCTCCTCAAAGCCACCAAGATGAAGCCACCGATCCACAAGAGTTGATCAAAGCCTTCACAAGGCACAAGGGGTCCACAACACAGCAAATTGAATGTGCAAGCTTCCACAATGACTCCACATGAGCCTTTGCTCACACCAATATTAGCAAGTGCAGTGGTATATAAATGCTAAAAAGTCCTCCCACGCTACCAATGTGGGACTAAGGATCCCTCAACCAACTTCAAAGGAAAAACAGGGCCCACTTCTTCCATTGCACAACAAAGTCCTAAATATTTTGTTCAAATTTTTTATAAAATATATAATTTTTTTAATAAAAAGTATGGCAGCCTTTACAAAATCAAACGCCTCTTTGCAACACAAAACGTTCCCAACAAACAAAAATTCATGACCTTCAAAATAATTTCGCTAGCCTTTCCAACCAGACAAATCGCATGCCCAGGCTAGAACTCATTTGGAAAAAAGAAATGATTTTGGGTATGTGCAGGATCATGATGGGCCAAAAAGTGGCGATATGATGGGTATGTGGCTAACAACTTTTTTTTACCCAAAATTGATGAAACGAAAAGGGTTTTTAAAAGAGATTTTCATCTTTCCACCAATATATATATTATGCTTTACTTTGAATTTAATAAATAATTATTATTCATTTTCTATTTGAATTACAATTAAAGTCCTGATTGATAGGCTGATTGAAAAACATCTATAGCTTTCAAACGGTATCACATTTTTTGAATCTGAAATATGTGTCACATTCTATGTTTTGCATACTATAGGATTAAAAAAAAAAAATCACGAAGTTTTGACCAAGTTAAGGTGGTCAGACATACAAGTTTTTATATTTTTAAAAATTTGTAAAAAAAATTACAAAAAATATGCATCACATCGGGATATGAGTCCTCTACTTATATCTAAAATCTTATAAAAAAATATTATCATTTTATTGTGGTTAGGGTGGTCAGACAGACACCTACTTCTTCTTTTTTCCCTGAAATTTAAGTACTACTGTATTGAAATTTCAAATTTTCACCAAATAGTTTTTTTTTTAAATAAATAAATAAACCTAGTAGTTTAGAAACTACATTCAATTTGCTACAGATTCTATTCTTACATATTTTTGAAATAATATAGATAACTTATTCAAATTTTTACATCAAGTTGCTTAACTCTGATTTTTCTAAATTTTTCACCACTTAAGGGCCTGTTTTTTCCATGATGATCCTGCACATACTTTTCTTCCAGATAAAAAACATGCAGCCCTCAACAGAAAATCGGGCTTTCAAAAAACTAGAATTTTGGACAACAATGCAGAATGAATCGGCCAAGGGAAGAAAAACACCTAGCAATTTAAATCATGCCTGCAAAATGCATGAGGGCCTCCATGAGTCTGCTCCAAACGCAACTTTCAAGGAATTCAAATGCAACTCTCTCAAAAATTTGAATTCGGGCCTTTGCAAATAGGAAAACTCCCAAGTCCAATGCCTCCACAAGACAACACAGGTCTTCAGGCCTTCAAATTACTATTGGAAAGGCCTTTCAAATCACAACCTCCAAAAAATGCCTCATGAGAATGAAATGCCTTCAATCACAAGAGACCAAACTCCAATAGCTTAAAAAAAATGGGCCTCTCAACTACGGAAATCATGGATTCAAGAGGAAAATCGAAGATAGGAAACTTTGAAATTTTAAAATTTCAAATACTGGAACAATCTCCAGAAAATAATTGATCTCAAAAAATGAATCAGCCAACCACTCCTCAAGATCTACTCAGAGAATCAAATCTTCTGCCAAGAAAAATGTGTGATAAATCTTCTCCATCCCTTAAAAAGCCAGATTTAACCACACAAAATATGCACAACAGAAAACTCAATAAAGGTGTAGGCTAACCACATGAAGGTCTACTAAAACACCAAGCAAAAATCCTCAACGGAAGGAAGAGTAGGAGGTTTGCTCTAGTACCATGTTGGAGCAAAGCTCCAAATCACCCAAGAACAATCTCTTGCAAATCAACCCTCACAACCAAGAAATTCACCAAAAAGGTGATGCTTTATTAAAAACCAAGATAGTAAAACACATTATATTACATGCTTATAAAGCCTTGAGAAAAACCAAATGGGTGTACAACCACCCAATACGGGAATATGGGAAAAACTAATCAAATCTAATTTTCCCTAAGTTAAAACTTAATTACCCTAAAAATTATATATGTTACATGCCTCCTATCCAGACTCACACAGTGATGATCATTGTGCTCATGGAGCTGTGGCATTCTGAGACATCCTCGTTTCATTTTCCTACAAGAGAGGCGATTGTTACCCTCGAGGATGTGAGGAGGATACTCCACCTTCGTATTGATGGTGAGATTGTTACATATCATGTTTGACACGGTACTTGCGCCATGCGGCATGTGTTAGGTGTTAGACACTTGGAGGTGGGCCAGTCAGAGATTGATCTGTCTAAGTTTTCTGGTAGTGCAAACCCCATTTCACTTGTCCTATGTGGTTTGATTTCAGGACTAGTTGTTCTTGCTAGGAGAGGTTGACAATTTCCTATGGGTTGGGGTGTATGCATTCAAAGTATGTTCAAGAATGGGATGAGGTATGCTTGGAGTTCGTGTCTTCTCACCCAAATTTACAGAGATATGCACAAGGTTGTGTATCAGGGTGGGAAATCTATTTTTGTAGGTGTTTCTCTTTTGCATGTTTGGGCCTAGGAGCAGATTGCAGTTGCTCGACCTAATAGGATACAAGATCATACTCCTAATGATTCATTCTCATATCATTATGGATATTTCATGCACTACACCTTGCTCGAGGATCTTCCCTATTGGTGTCGTGTTTTTGATGAGATGCCAGGTTTTTTGTGGAGACCTTATATGAGCTATGAGGCATGGCCAAAGGATCCAGAGCATCTTGTTTACTATCAACAAACCAAATGGTTGATTGGTCATTCTTATTCTGTGCTAGAGCATTACTTACCAGATAGAGTATGTCGTCAGTTTAGAGAGAGACAAGGTTAGGTTCTTGATGTTTATGAGGCTTAGTTTGGTCAGATCACTAGGGAGGTCCGTGTATGCGGTCTCCAGGTAGATATAGATATTGTTGTTACTAAGTTCAGAGCACTTGCCCCAGCTGGTTGGGGTTGGATGGTTGGTTTAGTAGATCCAGGTACTACTCTTGATTATGATCAATGGTTGGCATGACACCGGCCATTGAGGTTCACCGATCCTGGGGGTGATCCCGCTTTGGGAAGAGCAGGTATTACAGGTCATCGTGGGGAGCGACAATGCATTGAGGTTCTTACAGATTAGTTGGATAGGGGCCGATGTGATGGGGCATAGGATTGTTAGGATGAGCACATGCCTTAGGCATAGGGTCATGGACAGGTTCATGTTCCTCCTCCACCACCTAGGGATGGAGATATACCGTTAGCCTAGATGATTGTTGCTAGAGATGCATAGATAGTGTGGTGATAGGACACAGAGGCTTAGGTAGACATTTTGAGGGCCAAGTGAGATAGTGAGAGAGGTTGATGGAATAGTGTAGAGGCTCAAGTACAATTTCTTATAGCGGAGAGAGATACTCTCAGGGTCGAGCAGGATCATTTTTTACAAATGGCCACATACTATCAAACCTCATATGATGCTACTATTCCTAGGGATACTCAACATGCACAGTTTGGAGAGCCTAGTGCTATGGGAAATGGTGGTGGAGATGAGGGTGGTTACTCCATTAGATAGCCTAATCCAGCTAGTGGTCCGCATCTTGGTCTATAGGGTTCTTTCCTTCCTGTCAGACAATTTTACTTGATACTTATGTTGTTCATTGCTTGGAGACATATTACAAACATGATTTTTGTATATATATTCATCGGCCCAGTTGAGGCATCATATATATATGTGTGTGATTTTGTATCATCCTATCATACTTGATGATGATGTACTTATGATATATATGAGATATACCTTCTTCAATTCAACTTCATTTTATGGTTCATGGATGATGATGTATGATGATGTATGTTTATGTATGTTTTTTATGTATGCATATGATATGGATGGATGAATCATACTTTGGCTCATATGATGTTTTATTATGGATGATCAATATATCGTTTTGATATATGATGTTGATATGATATGGATGTATGCCCCATACATGATACATGATGTTTTTATTGGTTTATTGTCACCATGATATGTATTGACAATATTGTGGATGTAGGATGGATATGGTACTAATGATATTGCTATGTAGGATGGATGTTAATTATAAGAAATATCGATGATGGATAGACATATGATATTGTTAGTGGTTGATGAGTTGTTTTCACTTTGCTTTAGAGACTTTGCAGTTTTGAACAATCCTGTTTGGTGTAGCAAACAAATATGATGCACTAGGGTATTAATGACCAAGGTGACTTTGTATCTATTGCGTGAAATTTGACTCTACAAAAAAAGAGTATCTTTTCTCATACCATACATATGGAAACTTTGTTTAAAGTATATATTTGGGTTGTGCTAAAAAAAATTCGGACCAGTCACACAGAGAGTTATAGAACACCTAACATGCAATTGCTTCACGAATTGTTTCAACACAACTTTCATATACTCAATAAAGCATGTATTTGACATGGTATTTTTACAAAAATATCTTACAAAAAGAAAATTGAAATGATGCTCAATTGTCCCCATTCCTTCTTCTCTAAATTCTTATGGACATCCTCGAGAGATCTTGGGAATGAGTCAATAAAATAAGTCATAAAAAATAAGACTAAAAAAAGATAAAAACAAAGTTGTAGTATCCCCTACCATATTTGTTTAAGTTTTTAGGACTATTATCTGTTGTTGATCATGTCTATCATAGGAACAGATTCATTAAGGCATATCTTAGGATGTTGTTGGTGAATTGTCAAAAAGATAGGTAGTTGATACTTTGGCATTGTTGCCATCTATTTATAGTCAAAGCTTTGTTATTTTTTGCTTGAAATTTATAGCTATTGATGTTTGCTTCATTTGTTTGTTTGTTTTATCAAAGAGTGATTGTGATGATTTGTTTATTTATGGGTGAATATTTTATTGCGGATTTTGATGACAAGATAGATCATTTTTATTTTTCTAAGTTTTTATGATGTTTTTGTTGTTTTCAGGGGACTAACCTAGGGCCTTGGGGGCTCATCAAAGATAATCCTTTCCTACATTGTACATGTAGAGGCTCGTAGTTCGCTTGGTTTAAATTTTTTTGACCTTTTCTGTTTTGTGAATTTTTTTAGATTTTTGAATTTTTGACTATTTTTGGATTTTGAATTTTTGACTAAGTTGAAATAAATCATGATGGAAATATAAGGGGAATGACCTAGGGTCTTAGGGGCTGTTAAGCCTTACCTACATTGTACATGTAGAGACCACGTAGTTCAACCGTTTGACTCAAAGCATTAACTATTTTTGGGTAAACAACATTGATAATCTAGATTGATATTCCACATCTGTGTCTAGAGGATATGTTGTAGGAAATCTACTCGAACTAACTATTGGGTTCAAGCAAATGTTGATATCTTAGACTTTTTGAGTGAAGGAATAACCCAACAATGTTGTTTTGTTTTTATGATGTTTTCAAATGTTTTTGATTTTTGTTGTTTTCTGGATTTTTTTTATTTTTTGCTATTTTTGAATGTTTTTGATTTCTTGTTGTTTTGACCATGATAGGACGTTCCAATATCTAATCCATGACTAGATTTTGGGAAGTTTCCTTGAGTTGGAGTCAAGACTATGTTCCCTAATCAGTAACAAGCCACAGTTGGAAACATGTTTTATTATGGAATGAATGGGTGGATGTTGTGAATAGTACCGATAGATAATGATGTGGGTCTTATTCAAACATAGTACCTTTTTGCTAGATTTTCACTATGGTACCCTATTCTATGACCACCACAAAGTGGTTTTCACTCAAGGAATGCTTTATTTCTCTTTATTGTTTTTCTTGCTTTTTGTTTTTTTTTTAATCCATTTTTTCCTTTTTTTTAATTTTTACCCTTTTACCTGGGGTATTTTGACACACTTCATGTGTAGAACTTCTTGAGGTGGTTGTTGTTCAGCAGTTCAGCTATAGGTTCTCCTTTAGAAGTATCCAACTGATATTCCCTAAAACTGTAGCTTGTTATGATGAGAAACGTGCCTAACCAATTGGGTTCAAATTTACCTTTGTTGTCTTGATTGAGTTGTACCTTCTGATTTCTCTTGAGGACTAGATCACCTATTTGAAAGTTCATCTCCTTGATCTTCTTTTCATAGCTTCATTTTTGTTTATTCTAATAAACCTATAGATGGCTTAACGTGCTCAAACACTTTTCATCTAGGAGCTCTAATTCATTTAGCCTAGATACCCCGTATTCCTCATTGTTGACCATGCCTTTTAATGAGACTCAATGATGGTATTTTGACCTTGATAGACAAGACAACCTCTGATTTATAGACAAAGGAAAATGGTGTGGCACCAGTAGGTGTTTGAATGCTGGTTTGATAAGCCCATAGGGTTGGGTTTAACTGCAAATTCCAATCACAACCAACAATATTGATAGTCTTTTTTAGTATTTTTAGGATTTTTTTATTAGATGCCTCAACCTAACCATTTCCTTGGGGGTAATAGGGTGTGGAAAATCTATGCTAGATAGAAAATTGGGAATAAAGCTCTTGTACATCCTAATTTTTGAATGGGGTTCCATTGTCTGTTATTATTGTTTAGGGAATTTCATACCTACAGATGAGATAATTCAAAATGAACTTTGATATTTGTTTGTCGGTGATATAGGTCAATGGAATTTCCTCTATCCATTTAGTGAAGTACTTTGTTGCTATGATAATGAATTTGTACCCATTGGATGAAGCAGGTGATATCTTGACCACTAGGTCTAATCCCCATTGTGAGAAAGGCCATGGTGTGGTGATGGGTCCTAATTCCTATGCTAATGCATGAACCAGATCATTGTGTTGTTGACATTTTCAACACTTTCTAGAATACTGTATGCATTCTTGTTCCATGGAGGGCCATTAATACCCCATTCTGAGCACTTTCTAGACTAGGCTAAGTCCACTATAATGGGATCCACAAATACCTTCATGGACCTCTTGTAAGGTTGTTTGTGCTTCTTCTTTGTTAAGGCACCAGAGTAACATACCATCTAGACTACGATGGTATAGGGTATCTCGTAGGATGGTAAAATGAGAAGTTCTACAGGTGAAGGTTTTCTTTTGAGTGGTCGTTAGATCAAGTGGTATGATACCATGCTCGATGTAGTTAAAAGTATCTTGGTACCATGGGGAGTTAGGACCAACAACAAAACATACCAGTTCTAATTTTGGGATGTCGAATGAAAGTACAAGTAGTTGTTCGACAAGGAACTCAAAATTATGCACATTCTGTGGAATATCAAGCAATGAGCCTATTGTTTCCATTGCATCGGCAACTCTGTTATTAATCCAAGGAACTTGCTCAAAGGTTATTTTGATGAAGTATTCCTTGAAGCTGTCCACCATCCTTTTATATGGTAGCAATTTGTTGTCTTTTGTCTAGTACTCATCGTTCCCCTATCTGATCACTAGCTGAGAGTCTCCAAAGACATGTAGCTCTTTTATTCTCCATTCAATAGCCATTTTTAGCCCTGTGATAAGAGCTTCATATTTTGAGATGTTGTTCGTGCATGAGAATACAATCCTGTAGGCCTTGGGTATACTATCTCCATATAGTGTGAGAAATAGAATACCTACTCCAAAGCCATGTTGAGTATGGGATTCGCCAAAGTATAGAGTCCATTGGCTTGTTTATTCTATCATCAAAATACTCTCATCTGGAAAGTCCACTATGAGAGGTTTATGATCATCTATGGGTGCTTTGGCCAGTTGGTCTGCTATAATTTGTCCCTTGATAACTCTCCTATCCACATAATCTATATCAAATTCACTCAAGATCATCACCCATTTGGCTATTTGACCTATTAGGGTTGCCTTTGCTAGTAAGTATTTGAGTGGGTCTACTTTTGAAATCAGCTTCACCTTTTTGTTTAAGATATATTGCCTCAAATTTTGTGTTGCAAACACTACTAAGAGACATGCTCTTTCTATGGGCGAGTATTTTAGTTCATATCCCACTAGTTTCTTGTTGATGTAGTAGACTACCCTTTCATTGTTGTTATCATCTAGCTGGGCTAGGAGAGCTCCCAAGGCTTCTTGTGTGGTAGACACGTAGAGTATCATCTCCTTTTTTGGAATAGGTGGCATGATTACAGGAGGAGTAAGTAGGTACTCCTTGACTTGTCGGAATGCTTGGTCACATCTCCCATCCCACTTAAAGGTGATGCCCTTGTGTAGGAGATGAGTGAAGGGGTGGAATTTGTATGCCAATTGGGCGATAAATCACCTAATGGATTGCAACTTTCCTTGTAAACTCCTTAGTTGTTTGATTGGTTTGGTGGAGGAATCTCTATTATAGCTTTCACTTTTGCAGGATCCACTTCAATCCCTCTTCTTAACACTATGTATTCCAATAGTTTTCTTGATGTAACTCCGAATACACATTTCTTAGGGTTGAGTCTCAGATTGTATTGTTCAAGATGATCGAACACCTTTGCAAGATTTGAAAAGTGATCTAACCTTTTGATTGACTTTGATAGAATGTTGTTCACATAGTATTCCATGATGGTGTGTAGCATATCATGGAATATGGTTGTCATTGCTCTATGATATGTTTCTCCTATGTTATTTAGACCAAAGGGCATTACATTCCAGCAAAAGGTCCCCCAAGCACAACTGAGGGTTTTTTTGTGTTGATCATTTGGAGAGATATTTATTTGGTTATATCCAGAGAAGCCATCCATTAAGGACAACATCTCATGCCCTGTTGTGAGATCCACAATCATGTCGATACTTGGCAATGTAAATTCATCCTTTGGACAGGCTTTGTTTAGATCTCTGAAATCTATGCATATCTGTATTCCCCTAGTAGGCTTTGACATAGGTACTAGATTTGATATCGATTGTGGATAATCGATGGGTTTGATAAAATCCACACCTAGTAATTTCTTTAGCTCTACCTTTACCAGTAATGCTATCTAAAGATGCATTTTTCTGAGTTTTTGCTTGATAGGATTTACTCCAGGGACTATAGCTAGATGATGTACCACTAATGCTAGATCTAATCCAGGCATATTAGCATAGGTCCAAGAAAAAATTACCTTTTTGTCATTGATGAATATTGTGAATCTTGCTTTCTCTTTGGGATCAAGTGATTCCACTTGGTAAGTGACTTGTGGATTCTTTTTTGTGCCGACATTTATGGCCTCTGCTTCTTCTACCAGGAGTGTTGATCTTTCTTGGTACTCAAATTTGGGGAGATTGAACCCTCCATCTTTGGGTTCCTCTTGGAGGTTTTCACCCTCGAGTGTGTCCTTTATCTTCTTTTTTGGATCCAATAGAGACACAATGTGGTTTTCTCTAGGGGACCTTGTGTTCATTGTTATGTTTTTCCTTTCATTTTTGTGACTAGAAGGTTCAATCTCTCCACCAAAGTATGCCTCCTATTTGAGTTCCATGACAAACCCTACTTTGTGATCTCCTGTTGGTACATTTGTTCGAAGTCCCATGAACTCTATGATTGCCTCATCATTTTGGAATTGATCCATAATAGGTATATGTTGTTGTTGATCCCAATCTATGAGTTGTGGGTAATAGAGTGGGAGGCTATCATCTTGGTCTGCAAAGCTTACAGAAGTGGGTGAAAGGGTCAGTATGGCCCTGGTATCTTTTTCCCACTAGGTGTCT
This sequence comes from Sequoia sempervirens, assembly GCA_007258455.2. NCBI lineage: Eukaryota > Viridiplantae > Streptophyta > Pinopsida > Cupressales > Cupressaceae > Sequoia > Sequoia sempervirens. The sequence continues at coordinate 50,146,738 of VDFB02000009.1, read as the reverse complement.
AGGTTGTCATTACTAGAAGTGGGGGAATCATATATGGTGACGAAGGAAGGAGAATCCCATTCGTATTCATTAGAGTCTATTTCAGAATGGTAATAGATCTTGGGAATGGTTTTGATATATTGGAAAGGGAACCTATCAATGCTAAGGTTGTTGAATAAGTCTTCAATGGGTAAATCATTATCCATGATATGATAGATATCCAATGCCTTAATGCTAGAAGAAGTTTCTCGCTTCTTCCAAGAGGTTCATCCATTTTTTAGAATAACCATGTCTTTTGGCTTATAACCTAGCCCCATATCTTTCTTCCTTTATTCCACTATGATAGGATTTGATCAGCCTTGTTTGTGTAGCCCAACACCATATGTTCCATTGTATCCCATCTATTTAACTAATTGATAAACTCTAGTGTTAAGATCAATTAAAATGGGTTGTGGATTTTTTGGTTCTTCTCTCTCCTCCTTGTAGATCATGGATGAGAAGTCCTCCTCAAATATTTCATCTTTCATGTCTCCCCACCTAGTGAAGATCATGGGATTGGCTATCATTTGCACTATCTTGATCTCTTTTGGACCTCCATAGACTCTGGGCAATGGTGGAAGCATGTCGATGCAAAATTCTTAGTTGAAATGGTAATTCCCATTACCTTTGTCAAGTACTTGGATCTCAGATTCTATTTTTGGTTGCTCACTTGATGTGTTCTTGGTTGAGGTTGACAGAAGTGTGGAAGGGTTGACATAAGAAAATGAGTGGAAGGCTATGTCATTGCTAGGGACACTTTGGATTTTATTGTACTTCTCCAACTTTGCATAGAAATGAAAAGTCTCAGGATTGGCATATAGTGTTACTTCTTTTCCTTCATGGGAAAAATTTAGGCACTGATGAAAAGTGGAAGGGACTACTTGTAATGCATGGATCCAAGGGTTTCCCAGAAGGAGGTTGTATGGTAGCTCAAGGTCCAGTACTTGACAAGTAGTTTTTGTGATGGCTAGTCCTATCTACACTGGCAACCTGACTGTTCCTTTAGAATTTCTTTCAAGGTCATCGTAGGCCCTTATGGTGATACTCTTTGTCAATCGCGTTGTTAGAATACCCCAACTGTTTGAAAATTTTTAAGGTAAAAATGTTTAAACTTGCACCATTATCTATCAATACTCATTTGACCATGGTTTTATGAACTCTAACCTCTATGTAGAGAGCTTGGTTGTGGAATGCTCTTTATGGTAGATATTTCTCAAAAAATATTAAATGATTACTTGTTGTGATCTTTCCAACAATGGATTGGAACTAACTAGGGTCGAGGTCATTAGGGAATGATGTTTCCAATGCCTTTTCCAATATTTCCCTATGTGCGAGTGATAGTTTTAACAACTCTAGGATTGAGATTAGGGAAGGTGTTTTCTTCAACTATTCCACAATGTTGTATTAATTTGAGGACTTGATTGTGGGTTTGGGTGGGACTCCTTGAATTGTAACTTGTATTCAGCGAGTGGTTATGTTACAGTTATTGTCTCCACCTCGTATAGTTACTATGTTTTCCCTATTTTCATCAACTTGTGAGAGGGTTCCTAGAACTGTGTTACCATATGTGTAATTAGAATTGTGGTACTCTTTTTCTTGTCCTTTGTCATTTCTTTTGGCATGGTTCAGGATTAGGTTCGATTATATTTGCAGGTCCTTATTTCTAGGATGATGTTCAACGTCTACTTCCTCTTTGTCTATTAAGTCTTGGATAAGATGTTTGAGTTACATGCAATTGTTGGTTGTGTACATCCTTTGATCTTATGGAATGCACATGTCTTTCTCATTATACCATAGTTTCTTGGAGCTAGGTTCCTCATAGTTTGGGAAACCATTTAATTTGATGAGGTTTTGTTGTACTATTTTGTGCATGACTGTTTCAAGTGACTCACCTAGTACTGTGAATTTCCTCTTGGGTTTATCATACTTCCTTTGTTTCCCTCCTTGACTCGTCTATTGGTTTACAACCTGATTGTTCTTGGGATAGGTAATTTGGTTTCTTTGTCTATTTCTAGTACCATAGCTTGTTTGTGCCACCTATGGTTTGTTTTGAGGTGTGTTATGTTCATTCCATAGTGATCTCGCATTAGCTACTCCATCGTTTGTGATGTTTTTGTTTTTGTCCCACACTTTAGGTTTCTCGTTTGAACTAGAAGGACTATCTTTTGAGTTGTTTGACTTAAGGACTCCTCTTGCAATGAGGGATCTCTCAATATGTAATCCCTTTTTGATTGTTTCCTCAAATTCTATAGGACATAGCATATTGAGTTGGTAGTTTATTTCAAGTAGGACATTCGTGATGAAAATATCCACCAACTCCTTGTCTGGAATGGGCCATTTACATCAAATCAATTTGTGTCTCCATCTCTGTAGGTAGGAAGTAAAGGAATCTCCTTGATTCTATTTGATTGTGGAAAAACTTGTGATGGTGACATCTTGCTCTATGTTAAATAGGAAGTGGCTTATGAACTTGCTAGATAGTTCATCAAAATTTCTAATTCCTAGTTTCAGATGGGTGAACCACTCCATAGCATGACCTATAAGGCTATGTGGAAAGAGCCTCATGAGATAGGTGTCATTGTTTTGTACCTCCATACATGATACTGATAAGTCTCGTACATGCTCTAGTAGATCTCCTCTTCCTTTGTATTTGTTGTCAAACCTAGGTATTTCAAAATTCTTTGGAAAAGGTAATGTAGTGATAGAATGATCAAATGGAAATGGATAAATTTCTTGAAGAGTATAGGTCTTGTTTTGTTTTCCTACCTGAATGTTTGCTATATGTTGGGTTATGGTGTCTAATTTTCATTACATCTCTATTTTTGGTATGTTTGTTTTCAAGCCTTGCATGAAATAGCCTTGTTTTCCCATAACATTTTCTTGGTCATAAGATGGATAGAGTGGAGGTATTGAACCTTGGTAACTATTTTGGACATAAAGTGGGTTAGGTCCTTGTTGTGTGTAAGGAGGGTTAGCTCCTTGTTGCTAGGATGAAGTGTATTGAAGGTTACCCTGTTGATGCATTAGCGAGAAACCTTGTTGGTAGGATGAATTGGGAAGAGTGCCATGTGGCTAACCTAGTTGTTGATATGAATTATGTTGAAGGTTTCCCTGATGGTGCATTAACGGGTTACCTTGTTGATGGGATGATTGAAGAAGGGTGATTTGTGGCACACCTTGCTATTGGGAAGGAATAAACAAAAGGTTACCCTGTTGATGTGTTAGTGGGACACCTTGTTGATGCGATGACTAAAGAAGGGTGCTTTGTGGCACACCTTGCTGCTAGGAAGGACTAAATTGAAGTTTACCCTATTGATGCATTTGTGAGACACCTTGTTGATGGGATGACTGAATAAGGATGCTATATGGCACACCTGGTTGTTGGGAAGGACTAAACTAAAGGTTACCCTATTGATGCATTAGCTAGACACCTTGTTGATGGGATGACTAAAGAAGGGTGCTCTATGGCACACCATGCTATTGGTATTGTTGGTTCGAAAGGGGACCCTATGGTCCACCTTGTTGGTGGTACTGATTTGGAAGGGGACCCTGTAGTCCACCTTGTTGATGGTACTGCTAGTTTGGAAGAGGACCTTGTGGCCCATTTTGTTGGTGGCACTAATTTGGAAGGGGGCCCTATGGTCCACCTTTTTGATGGTACTGATGGTTTTGGGAAGAGTCAAAACTTAAAGTTTTTTGAGGTACATATTGTCTAGGAGGTGGATTGTTGTTTTGTGGTTCATACTGGGATGGCCCTCCTTGATACAGTTGTGCCACTACTGCTTGTTCAATCTGAGTTGGTTTTTCGAACAAGGGGTTCTCTTTAGGTTGACCACTATTTTGTGAGAACAAGGGTGGAATGTTTGGCATCTCTAGGGGTTCGGTTATTTGTCTCACTACTGAGTTATCCCCTAAGTGAATAAGATTGGAATCTTTGGGAGCCTCTACGTTGAATTCCACTAGTGATTTAGCACCACTTTATGCTATCTTGAAGAAATATGAGTTTGGGTCCTTTCTTAACAACTTGTTCATTAGTTTAAAAACCTTGGGGTTGTTAGAATGTTCAAATAGTTCCTTATCATTTATTTCCTCCTCTGCATCCACCTCCTCTACAACCACTTTGTTTGGGTCCTAGTTGTTTTGTTCTATCACCTCCTTTTGTTTGTGGTTTACTTCTTCCTCACTAAAGGTGTCTTTGTACATAGGTCTCTTTTGGGGTGTTTCAAGGTCGCTTGGCCGATAGCCCCATGGGATACTTTCATCATTCATGGTATTTGTTGGTGGGATGCTAGTGTTGTTCTTTCTTGCTTCAATTTTCTTCCTGTGTTGTGATCTTGTAGTTGTCATAAACAACTTCCAAGCTCTTTGTGACTGTTTTCGTAACTCCTAGTCTCTGGAAAATATTTGGCCTATTGGTGCAAAGCGTAGATAAAAAAATTCTAGTCTATTCTAGTGGGTGCAATATCTTCTCTGGATGAACCCTTTGGGAAACTTTTTTAGGGCAATTCTTTGGAAGGTAGAATATGGATTTATGCTTAAGGATCTTGCTTTTACCAGACCTGAGGATCTTTTTCTTTCTAAAAAGCATGAGGGATGTATATCTATTTCCACACAGGTGGTGGTTGATGAGTCTAATTAATGGCTTAATTTTGATAGGGTTTATCATATATTTGTTGTTGATACTATAGACTTGGGCACCTGGTTATTGACATTCTCCATGTTATTTCCCTAGATTTATGAACCTTGGGCATGAACTTATCCTTCTGAATTTTGATGATATTAACATGCTATGTGGATTATCTATGTTAATTTTACATGAGGTTGAATGGATGTTAATTTAAGGTAATTATGGATATGCAATTTTTTTGTGTGTACTAATGTCATTATGCAGGTTCACATTAAGATTTTGATATAAATGAAGCCTACAAAGTGGAAGAAGTTCTTGTCAGCTGGTCGGTTGCTAAGGAAGTCAAAAAGATGGTCATTAAAGAGGTCAATGGAGGGAAAATCTCAATGGAGGGAAACTTCCAATGGAGGGAAATTCCTAGCTCGAATAGAAGATTGTAACTTCCTTTTAAATGATCATGTTTGTTAGTTGAGCAAATCTAGGAAGTGTGTTGTGTTGGCTCCTCATTGAGGCAAGTTTTCTTTGACTAAATTTGGTGCATGCATAACTTCCTCCCTCTCTTTTCTATGTAAATTCAATAAATGGAATCCTCCTATTATGTTGGAGTCAACTACCTAGGTAGTTAGGGTTAATTAGAAGCTTTTCCCTCTATAAATAATGGTCAGATGCCCCTTTTCACAAGGTTGGATGTTCTGAGATTCTACTTGCATTTTTTAGTTTAATTAATACAGTCATATTGTTGATATGTTGTAATCATGTTTTCAAGGAGTAAAATGATATTTTGACTTGCTGCATTTGAGTTAGCTTATTGAAGACTCATTCAAGGGGGGCCCACTTGGTGAGAATTCCATCCATTTAGTTTAATAGTTATTTCTCTGTTCAGTACCTAGTTTCAGTTTCAACAGTTTTCTGTTCCCGCAACCATTGGAACTCTTTCTGTGACTATTCCTGCAGCCAAGGAAGATAGAGTAACTTCCTATCTATTTGCTGGGATTTCTATTTTTGTCATCCATTTCCATTTTAGTTGTTGATGCTTAGTGTAGTTGTTGATTCGTGCTCAATTCTTATGTTAATTTCTTTCCAACATTTTATTTTTAGTATTGTTTCTTTTCTAGTTTAAGGATGACTACAATGGAGTCCTAGAGCACATACAGTGCTGACCCATTTCAATTTTATGTCCCTGGTTTGACAATGAAATGCACCTTCATGATGAGTAAGATAACTACTTAGTGTAGATGTCTAATCTCTAAGTCATAGCTCTAAGGGCTTAGTTATTGAACCATTAGAGGAGGCCAACATTTTTGGCGTCATTGTCGGGGATGGTGTCAAACTAGGAAGTTCTTTGGAGTCATTTCTAGTTTCTTTCTTGTTTTAGTATCTATGAAGTTTTTTCTTTGCATACCCTTCATTTGAGAAAAGTAATGATCTGCTATTCTTTCACCAATTTTTTGTGTGAGTTGGTTGATACTGAGTTAATATCACATGTATAGAGGTAGGAGAAGAGATGCTTATGGGAGATTCCTTCCTAATGACCCTAATTCGGATAACTAGCTAGTTGAGTTTCAAAATCTACCAAGAGATGAAGAAGAAGAGGAGGCACATCCTTTTGCAGATGTATTTCCCAATTTTACCAGTTTTGAAACTTCCTCTGAAGACCAAGCTACCCAAAACCTGATTGAGAATCCATTTTCTTTGGATTCCATCAAGTAGATATGGCTCATGCAAATCCAAGTAGACCTAATCAACCATCTTTTCCATTTCCTATCACTCATCTGAATGAATTTGATAATATAAAGAACATCCTTGCTTCAGTTCTTCCTAAGTTCTATGGGATTCTCATAGAAGACCCTGACACTTTCTTATTTGAGTTTGATATTCTTTGAAGAAGCTATGACTATACCACTGATGCTCATAGGCTTAAATTTTTTCCTACCACCTTGAAAGAAGTTGCATTAAGATGGTTTATGAGATTAGGTAGGAATATTGTAGAGACTTGGCATGATATGAAAACAAAGTTTCTTGAGAAGTATAAAGAATACTGTAGGGGCAATGATATGAGAGGAGATGATATCTTCAAGATGTAGCAAAAGGAAGATGAAAGTTTGGAGGACTATATTTCAAGGTTCCTATTTTTCCTATAGTAATCTCCACATCATGCACTCAACGAAGTGTCTCAAAAGTTGCTCTTCCTTAGAGGGATCAATGAAAGTTGCATTGATGCTCTGGACCCAATGGGAGGAGGAGATATCACCCAAGTTCCTTGGGATGATATTAAGAAGATAGGTCAAAATTATTTCAGGGTAGCTCTAAAGAAAGGAAGAGGTTACCAGTCCTCCATGGGTAAATCCTCCACCACCTGAGTTTCAAGGATGGAAATCACTCATTTGCTGGAAAGTTTCAAGCAGGATATCATAAACAATATGGCTTATCATCTAAACATTCTTCAAGAAAAGAAGAAACAAGAGGAGGTAGAGGAAATTTTGGCATAATATTGTCCTCATTGCAGACAAAAGAAGGACTGTAGATGCAAAATGGTAGCCAACATTGATAGCGAACAGATTCCACCAGAATTCAGGCTAGTTTAGGTTGATGATGATCAGGTTTTCTACTTTGCAAAAATAATACCAAGGGCTCCAAGACAAGGTATGCCACCAAATCCATTATCTTTTAGTGGACCTTATTTCAATTCATATGCATATAGTAATCAATGGAAACCCCCATACCCATCCAACTATGGAGGATATCCACCTCAGCCTTGGAACAACCCTCCAAACACCTAGACCAATTACCAAAACTCTCCACCCCAGTGGTAGCAATCCCAAGGGTATTGGATGCAATTCCAAGGGAATTAGCAGCAACCTCCAAGAAACTGGCAGCAAACATCCCAATGGAGGGGAGGACAACAATGGCCAAACCAGGAAACTGGTTACATGCAGCCACCTCCATAACCTCACCAGCCTACCATAATGCCTCCTCTTACTAGCTCAAATTCTAACACACCTAGACCTACTTAGTTACTAGCTCAACCCATACCTAACCCTAATAACAAACCACAACAGTATCAAATCTACTCTATAGATCCTAATCAATTTTCTACATATGTTGTGAGAGTGAGTGATATTCATTTGCGTTCAGGAACCACTTTTCCAACTCCTTCCACTCCTATCATCACTGAGCTTCATGTGGAAGAAGAGGAACATCAAAATGTCCCTATTCAGTCAAGTGTGCCTAAGAATCCTGAACTAGTTCAGCAGTCTGACCATGACCCACCATTTCCTCAAAGGTTAGAAGTTGTTAAACAAATGGAAGAGAAGGAAGAAACAACCTTTGATATTCTAGATTAGTTGAAACACATATGTGTTAAGATACCCTTGTTCTAGGCCATAAAACATGTCCCCATATATAGTAAGACAATCAAGGAAGCAATCTCTCAAAAATCCAGGGAGGAAAAAGGACCCCACTATCGTTCATGTGGTGGGACAGTTGGTAGATATCATGCTTGGGAAAGTTACTATTCCTAAATACATTGACCCAAGTAGTCATGTGGTAGGAGTTATTATAAATGGAATCCAAGTAAAGAATTCTCTAATAGACTTGGGAGCAACAATAAATGTGATGAATAAGGATATCCTGTAACAATTGAATGTTGCAAATATGAGACCTACTCCTACCATCATGCAACTTGCTGATAGTTCCACTATCAAACCAAATGGTATAGTAGAAGACCTTGTTGTAACTCTAGAATCTTGGGACTACCCAACATATTTCATGATCCTTTCCCCTAAAACCACATTGGGAGGGTATCCCATTATTCTGGGTAGGCTGTGGTTAGCCACAACAGATGCTTACATTGGATTTCGGTCAGGGGACATGACTATTTCTTATGGAAGAAGCACTAAAAAGCTTGTTCTCTACCCTCCTGCTCAACCATCCCATGATATGGATAACCCCATATGGCCACATGCTGGAGAAGAGGCCAAGGAAGTCAATTTAGTGGCACAACTCATGATGATAGGAAAAAGTCCTTTGATGCAACTCCAGGAAGAAGATGAAGTATTATCCCATATAATTTAGAACCATTGTGAGGTGCATGAAGAATCATCCACTCATGAATCTGGTTTTGCAGGTCCATTGAAGACACTTCTACCTGCTCCTCCTGCACTTGAATTTCCTGCAACAATAGATATGCTTCATACATTGTTGCCACATGAGTTAAAAATGCCAAGAATTAGTGAAACAACCATGATTGAGTTCACCACATAAGTACAAATTTTAGAAGGAAAACATTTAAATATTAACAACAAGTTGAGTCAAGAATAGCAGTTGTCCCTGAAAAATTTACTGAAAACCCATCAACATGCATTTGCATGGGATTACCATGACATGAAATGATTGGATCCCAAACTATGTACTCATAGGATCTACATTAGATATGACTGTACACTAGTAAGGCAACCATAGAGGAGAATCAACCTTACATTGAGGGAGATTGTAAAAGGGTAATTATAGAAGTTATTGGATGCAGGATTTATCTAGCCTATCTTAGATATCCAATGGGTTTCCCCATTGGTAATTGTGCCTAAAAAGGGAGGTAAATGGAGAGTTTGTGTTGACTATAGAGAACTAAACTCTGCCACCAAAAAGGATAATTTTCCCCTTCCTTTCATAGACCAAGGACTGGATTCACTTGCAAGTAAGCAACATTTTTCTTTCCTAGATGGATTTAGTGGTTATAATTAGATACATATTGCACCTAAGGATCAAGAGAAGACAAATTTTACCTATCCTTGGGGGACTTATGCCTATTCAATACTCCCATTTGGACTATGTAATGCACCTGTAACCTTTCAAAGATTAGTTATTAGTATACTTTTAGATATCTCACATGATTGTATGGAGATCTACATGTATAGCAAAAAAAAATTAGGAATTGATGAATTTTTTGCCTTCATTGTTGCCAAGAATAATTTCCAATTGGGGAAACACAAAACTAGAAGCAAAATATCAACAGTCGATGAGAAAAATGGAAAAAAAATAGGCCAAAATTCATTTTAATAGTTTCAAATAGACATCTTGAACAAAAGTCTTATTTGTTGAAGATATGCATGATGTCCATGGATCAAAAAATACACGGAGCATCAGGTATATCTTGAATAGATATACATGTTTCAATGACTATCATTGTTTCATGGACACAATTAATTTGGATTGAATGGGAAAATTACAAAAAAAACAGCCCAAACTCCCTTTTAATAAAATAATACCACAAATCATATGATAAGCATTAGTGGTTGTCGATGATTTTCTGATTATTCTCTATTAGCAACTTTCCTACTTTGGATTGGGTTTCATATCCCATCAAAATCGTTTGTACTGGGTTTCGAGGCCCCATCAAAACCTATTTTTCCCATAATCAAAAACATTAGTGGTAGTATTTTCGATGAATGCATCAATAGGCAATAACACACAGAAAACATTAGTCTTCACATCAATAATTGTTACAAACACCATGAGAAAATTATGAAAAACCTTTTTGAGACCCAAAACATGGTTAAAACAACACAAGTGATTTAAAATGATGTAGAGATATTTGTTATAGTATGCATACCAATAGGATAGTTAAAAATCCTCTCAACAAACATAGATTTTACATCAAGAGATTTTGCGGTTATTTAGATCTAATTTTCATTTGATAGATTTAAGTGCAATTGGCATGCATGTGTGACAAAGAAAATATTAGTAGCATTGTTAGTGATGGCTAGCAGAGAAGTCAACATTAATGGATTATGGTGTTAAGTCTTTAACTGACCAATAAAGATTAACCCATAAAAGTAGTCAATGATAGGGAATAAAAAATATTAAACTATTACAAGGACATAGATAATTATAGAATGATAGTGTAAAAGATATAGCAACTTACAAACGCCTCCTTTTTTGCTTCCAATAAATAAAACTCTTCTATTTTTAATATTTATGTTGTTCCCTATCATTGAATTTATTTATGGCTTAATGTCTATAAAAATATCTCTAGACTCATACAAACACTCAATGATGGGAAACAACATAACACAACAATATCAAAGAACATTACAAAGCCATGAAATATTTCCAATAGCAACAAAACATTACCAATTGATGAAATGATTTTATACCGAGATATTTTGTACTTACTTAGACCTAATTTTTATTTTCATTTAATTGATTGAAGTGCAGTTTGCATGCATGTGTGCAGAGAAAATATTAGTTTCATTCTTAATCATGGCCAGCAAAGAAGTCGACATTAATGAATTATGGTGTTAAGTCTTTAACTCGACAATAGAAACTAACCCATAAAAGCACTCAAATATAGGAGGAGTAGACATTAACCCATAAAATGAAGAGAACAACAAACAATAGACATTAACCCATAAAATGCAAAGATGTAAAAAAATATAAAACAACAATGTAAAAGATATAGGAACTTACAAACATCTCATTTTTCACTTCCAATACAATAGACATAAACCCTTTCAACAAACATAAATTCCACCCTCATCAAAAAATCTGAGCAAATGAATAAACAACACAAATAATCCTTTTCTTGACAAACTTAAAACTTCACACCATAAGCCATTAATGATTCTTGCACTTCAGTCTATTCACAATAAATGAAAATTAGCAACTAGTAAATGTGCAATATCCTTGTTAAAACACCACGCATCGACATAAACACTAGGTGTGAAGACATGACTATATCAAAGAACATTACAAAGAAATGAAATATATCCAATAGCAAAAAAACATTAGGAATTGATTAAGTTAATTAGAAAAATACAAAGCCAAGAGGAAAATACCAAAAGCCAATGAGAAAATTGCAAAAAAAAGGCCAAAATTCCCTATTAATAAAATAATCCCACAAACTATAGCGAGTATCTCATTGTTGCATAGCAAATTGCAATAGGCTTTTTTATTGCTAATGTTTTGTTGTTATACACATGTCTTGACTACAAATGTTTCTATGAATAGGTGGTGTTGTACATAGTATTTCACATACCTTGTCTAAAACTGGTGCTAATGCTGAGTGTTGGAAATTGGAATGCATTGTTATACAAATTTTCTATTTATTATTAAGATTGATAGGTGCCTTGTTATTCTCAGGTGGTAGTTTTTACTCGCATCATCTGTTGCATACGTGAATACACAGGAGATGAAGTTTATGAGGTGTTGTGGTCTAAATTTACAAGTTGACTCTATTTTTTATTCCTATTTTATACAATCGCGACCTATTTTTTATGCAAGAAAATTATTGTGGTTAAATATAAAAAATCTACTAGATTACAATTATAGTCATGCATCAAGTCTATTTTCTTGTGTTATTCCTTGCAACTATAGCCTTTTTGTACTTTTTCCTTCTCTTTCTTATGTGCAGGTTCTTAGGAAAACACTTGACAACAATGGATCTCTTTGTAATTGTGATGGTGTTGTCATTGATGGAAAAAGAAAAAATGCTTGTTCAGTTGCACTGGAGCAAGGTATGCTCTAGTTACTATTAGTAAATATAAGTCTAAAACCATTTTTTTTGTAGATCTAAATCATAGTACAATAAGCATTATATCTTTAGAATGCTAACCAGTGTATTGCTTTATGCTTTATCCATTATTGTTATCTTCTGCTTGTATATTATTACAGTGTCATTCATCAAAGATATTATGTACAGTTGGTAATTGCATATTTCAATCAATATTTCACTTATATTTGTAGTTATACATAAAAAGGACTTGATCATTTGCTTTCAATTACTTGTAATGGACCTTGTTTTGCTACAGGAATCAAGTGCGATAAAAAAGAAACCTTTTGCAAGATGGTGTTCACGGTCACAAAGTGGAGCCTATAGAAATTGGTCAGCCTCACAAAATTGGAAACCTCAATGATTATCTAGGAATCGATGTTGGTCACAACTAGTCTATTCTAGTTACTACTAATCAATCACAAAAGTTTGTATTACAAAGCTTCACTTATGTTTTTAATCGTAACAAGGAAAACTATAATTTTGCATATACAATTTTGTTGCAAGAATTTGGTAAAGGATAGTTTCCATGGACCTTGGAACATTATTGCTAGTTACATGTTGACATAGTGGAATTTCCTTGGACATTGCAAAATTATTGCTCCTTAGGAATTGAGAAAATAGAATTTTCTTGCATATTGCACTTCGTACTTTCACTTGCCATAGCACATAGATCTAGCATAATATCCTTTTGATCTTGGATGTTGCACATTGTCCTTTGGTTTCTTGAACCAAATGGATAAAGCATAATACCCTTTTACTCGACACAATTTTTGTTGTTTACAGATTGATAAAGTAGAATTTTCTTAGAAGTTTCAAGGTTACTACTGCATTAATACATATATGTATGTACGTGTCTATGTGTATATATATGCATATGTCTATGTCTACACATATATGTATCTAAGTTCAAACCATACATGGAATTCCAGATTATAACAAGATTAATACCAAAATTGATCGATTGATTTGCTTTTGCTTAGTTTATTTGCTTTTGCTCAGTTTATTTTCTTTTGTTCAATTCATTTGCTATTGCTCAATTTATTTTCTTTCCTTTTTGTAGGGTCTGGACAACATAGGATTTCCAATTGTATGATATCATGACACATTTTGCATTGTTGTTGATCAATGTGAGTAATAGATTATCATGCTTGTTTCTCTTTTGCTTGTTTTTAAATATCCACTACCCTGCTCAATAGTCCTAGAACAAGTTTCATTTTAGTGACATGAATATATTAAGAATTTGTTCTTGCCTTGTAGGCTTTCTAGTGCACAATAGTGAACCAAAGGCTATAGTTACAAAGTATGCATTGATATTGATCATGGTGAGTAATTTCCTATTCAATTCTTCTTTCTATGTATTCAATGTTTCAATCTTGGCACATTGTTTTACAGTCATTACTGTACTAAGTAGCATCAATGCAATTTGTATCTTTTGTCCTTTGACATGAAATCTAGCAATATGCTTACAAACAATCATCTTAAAAGAAAAAAACTATGACAACAACCAATTGTAATAGAAACCTACAAACCAAGTGTGAATGCACCTTTCACATCAATTGATGAAGCTCTCCACTATGCACATTGTTTTCAAATTGACTCATTCAATTAAAAAGTTGGTGATTTCCTATTTGACACAGTACATGTTTTTCTTCATTGCCATTATACATCAAAACAACTACACAATGGTCTTGTGGATCATTTCTTAGATTGTCTTCACAATCGTTGTACTATAGCTTTAGGCTCCTATGAAACTAATTTGCACCCAACAATCCTAATGGATTTACATAATATGCATGATAGAAATACATATCTATGAAGAATGAGGCTTTTAGCCACAAAGATCAATGATAGTGATGAAACTGGGATTTGGGGTGACACATTCTATCTAAAATGGCTAGCATATTGGCTAAACATACCAATATGCATTTGGTCTTTAACATACAAAAGAATGCACTTGAATTTCAACAAGGATGCATGTAATCTTGCAATATCAATTATTTTCCATGATACAATTTCTATTGCTAGCCACTATGAGCCTATGTTTTCATAGCTAAATACATACAATTGCATCCAAAACATCCAACCAAATTTACAAATCACATATTGCAATTCAGAAAACACTTGGAACACAATATAAAATGTGTTTGATACACTTGGACTTTGTAGAGTAGCTACATTTTCTACTACATGTGGCGAAAGCATGTTTGTTGCTATAGCTTTTTTGCTTGCTAAAAAAATTGATCTAGTTGGTTTGCAATTATTTATGGTGCAGTCATTGGCCAATGCATTAACAGTTGAAAATAAATATGCATTGGCTTGTTTTGGCACTTTTCATCAATCTAGCATAGGAAGAAAAAATCATCTATTGGAGTTACAATCGTTGGTTTCCAGGATTGGAATGCCATATGTGCAAAGTGACCTTGAAGGGTCTGAATTTTGTGCACTTATATGGTTGTTCCATATGTTTGTTGCAACAATACACATATGGCAAGTATCTCCATATCCCAAAGCCAAAACATACTATAATTTCATGAAGCCCAAACAAAATATGAACTTAATTTTCTTTGTAAGTAGCTTGGGGCATTGTCATTATGAACCATTTCAACAAAAAGAACAATTGACTCATAACATCCATATCAAGGATTCACCTTGTAATCAACATATGACAAGAATTTTTGAATCAGAAACAACAAACAATATAATTAGTTCTCATAAAAAACAAATAGCTACAACAATACATACACCAACTGAAACAAAGTTAAAATCACATGAGACATTATGCTCTCTAAAAGTGAAAATCCACAATGTGCAAGTGTCCCATGCAAATGTTCCACACACTACAACATCCAGTTTTGTCCTACCCACTACCAATATCACAAGAATAATTCAATCCTACAAGACTACCCCAAAGCTAATGTGTCAACAATCATTACATTCTTTAAAAAAATAAATGTGCAGTGCACAAACACATTACGATTTGCACATGCAAAGTAAAATTCAATTCTACAATCCTACCCAAAATCCAACGTAGCAACAATCCTTACGATCTTTGAAAAAACAAATGCATAGTACACAAAAGGCTTATGCTTTATGTTTGCAAAAATTGAAACATAGTTCATATACATATTCTATGGTCTAGAAGACAAATGCTACTTATCAACCAACAAAAGCAATATGCATACGGACAAAAAACTATGCAATCCAAAAATATATTAACTCATACTTGCAAACAATAAATGACACACCCACTCAACCATGCTCACTTTGCGACATGCTTCATTTCCATCACAACATTCATAAATTTGATGATGCTCTTATATAAGCTTTTTCCTTTCCTTGTTTTTAGATGGATGAAAAAAATATAGCAATGGGACAACCCATTTGCAAATAATGTATAAAAGCCACATTAGATGGTGAGATCCCATATTTTGCCATGCCTTCAAGAATAAGATGAAATACACAAATAGATGTTGTTCACTCTTTGACTACTCTAGAGGAAAAGCTTGTGTCCTTATGCATATCTTTTGCATAGATCGGGAAATTAGGATATAAATGAGCATAATATGGCTTGGTTGGGACAATAATCAATGTTCCTATAGATTTTGATAAAGTGCAACAAGCATTTCCTAGGCAACTAGATGAAACCACAATAGTAGCAGTTAGATTGAAGTGAAATCTAGAATACGATAATGCATATGCACAAGGAAATGTTAGACCTGCTATAGTCATGAATTCTTTAATTGCACTATCCAAAACACCATTGTTCACAAAAGAGAACATCTATATAAATAGAGAGTAGCATGACTTGTTGGAAAAGAAGATAACACAAATGAAAATAGATTTTGAAACAGAACCAAGTATGCAAAATGACACATCTGAATATGATGAAGAACCAATGACTAAATCAGTTATACATCGGTTTAATGAAACACGGTCAATTAAAGACTTTGACACAAAAATCATTGAAATTGCACCATTAGAAAGGTTTAAACCTCTTGGTATTTTCCAAGACATGTATGCAAAGGAGATGAACTTTCCAAATTCATTTTATGGTTCAACTCAACCAAGTGACGTTACTAAAAATTTGACATACCAAAAAATAGCAAGATGGGAGCTTATGCATAAAGATAATGAATTTGCAACACACATAACAAATATATTTTTTAAAGCTATTAAAATTATTATTCACCTAGTATCCTCACTAGCATGGATTTGCATACGAAAAACTGAATTGAAAGGTGAAAATTGCTTGCAAAAGATGTGTGCAATCCAAAAAATCTTGAAAAAATATTAAGATCTCCATTGGGCTATAGAACATTAAAAAACATTCGGACCTCGCTAGATTATCTAGAAAACACTAAAAAAACATATTTTCAATGATAAGACAATTGGGACCTCCAACTTTTTTTGTAACATCAACAAGTGTTGAGCATTTCTGGGAGCCATTGTGCAAATCTTTGCACCAAATATCTATTTTGCAACAATCCAAGTCTAATTAAACTATAGAAGATTCAGACTTGGATTTTGAAATTAGAAAGAATCCAGTACTTTGCAGTTGTTATTTCAACCATAGGGTCAACAAATTCTAGAAAATGATGCTAAAAAACCATGAGCTCTTTGGCCAAGTCACAGACTATTCTTTTGTTACAAAATTCTAAAACTGAGGCAATGAGCGTGTTCTTTTTTTGCTATGGATAAAAGATGCACCTGTATATGTAAATTTCTCAAATAATGAAATAGAAAGCTTTGTGGAAAAGTATATTTCATGTGACTCATTGCTACTTGATACAAACCTTTCCAAAATGCAAACACATCATCATACAAAGAGTTGCAAGAAATACAAAAACTCAAGTCACAGATTTAGTTTCCCCTTGCCTCCAATGAGAAAAACAACAATTTTAGAACCACTTCCAGTGCCTGATGCTATAACCAAGGAGAGAGAAAAAATGTTTTTTAAGCAATTGGAAAAAAAATATTACACAAAGGAACATTCATTTCAAAGTTTCTTGCATGAATTGGAAATGGATGAAAATGACTACATTACAATGTTTCAATCAACATTGTCATTCAAAATTGTCATGTTGAAAAGATACCTATCTGACATTTGGACAAATGCCTTTGTGAAGAAAGTGCCCAAACTATGGTATGAAAATAAAGATACCCAATTTATTTTAGATGCATATTTTGTTGCATCTTACTGTAGCTCATATATGATGAAACAAGATAAAACATTGTCTCTTGCATTTTAGAAATTGTGATGACAATGCACTGCTACTTATGATGGAAAGGTGTAATTTATATGGAAGCTTGGAAACACATTGCTTAACAATCAACAAATTTCCATTCACCAAGTTGTTCATATCATTCTCTTGTTTCCATTGCATAAATGCTCAAGGAAAATTGTTTTCATCAATACTGCACTATTAGAAAGTAGAATTTATATGTTAAAAATCCCTAAGCTATTGGAAAAAGAGCAAGACAATTCTGAAAACATCATGTGTGCATCTATAATAGAAAAATACACACAACGAACAAAAGCTCTTGACAACTTTTCACTGGATGAATATGTTTCTTTTTACTCTGGCAACTCCAGAAAGCTAACAAAAAGAGCAAATCCATAGATCATACACTATGTAAGATACAATCTACACATTGACCCTAAGAATTATTGCAGAGAAAAACATATGTTGTATGTGCCTTTCAGATCTAGTGAGAAAACCTTGTTAACTGGATATGAAACATGGAGTGCAACATTCAATGCAAACACAACACAAATTGCAAATATCAAAAAGATGTTCACCACACAATTTTTTTCTAAATGGGGCGACATTGATGTAGCCTCCACAAAAGTTGAAAATGATAACTACCTAGCAATAGACATTACAGATGAAATCGATAGAGGCAAACAAGAAATGGAATGGAAAAGTATGACATCATAAGTGACTTGAACCATACGAAGAATATAAAGCTCAAGGATTCTATCTGCAAAAAACTATTCTCAAATATTGCACACCTATTTCTACTAAGAAATGAAGAATACTACAAACTACGAAGATAATTGAACAAAGAACAAAAATCAATATTAAAGGACATACTAATGACAAAAATACTTTCTCTAAAAAAACCATTGTACTTGTTCTTCATAGGTGGAGCTAGCATAGGCAAAACCTTCATAGAAAAAACAATTTTTGAAGCAATGATTCGATTCTATGATAAACAACTAGACAATGATCCACTCAAGCCTAAAGGAATTATTGTTGCTTCAACAGGAAAAGTTGCATTCAATGCAGGTGGCATTATTGAACATTCAATCTTCCAATTGCCATGCAATTCTTCAAAAATGCTACCTCTGGATTCAAACACAACTAATGCCTTAAGCAAAAAATTGGACCAATTGCAAATTCTTCTTATTGATGAAGTGTCATTGATTGGTTCAAAAATACTTTACAACATTGACAAAAGACTTCATCAAATCAATAACACACCAAAAACACCTTTTGGAAACATAGATATCATATTTTGTGGTGACTTCTACCAAGCAAAGCCTATGTGTGATACTTGGATATTCGGAGAACCAATAATAGATAAGGAGAAAATGCCATATACCTTTGGATAAACAATTTCAAGTGCTTCAAACTGCATAGTGTATTTAGAAAAAAAATCAACATTTCATTTCCATACTTAATCGTGCTAGGATTGGTCAACAAACCAATCAAGACATTGGCTACTTGAATCCAATGCGCTATAAGACACCTCCAAATGATCCATGATTTCCATACTTCTTTCACAGAAATATAGCAGTCGACATGCACAAAAAAAAAATGCTATACTACTTACCAACAAAGCTTTATGTTTTACAAGTGATTGCTAAAAAGGACAACGATTAATAGCATTCAATTTCAACCTCAAAAATTGATGCAGGGGCATCTTGATGCACACTTTTGAGGAAAACGTTTTCATTATTGATAAAATTTGGTTTTTGGTTTGTTTGGAGTCAATAAGGTCATTTGAGGCCATTTTGAGTCATTTGGAGTCATTTCATGATGTTCTATGGTGTTTTAGAGTCATCTTGTAAAAGTTGCAAAAATTGCACAATGTTGCCAAAAACTTGTCAAAATGATGTAAAAGTTGTCATTAGAGATAACTAAGAGGTTGTTGGTTAGTTTTTCAGTTGGAAATCATTGGAACATGTTAAATATGCCTTGTAACATTGATTCAAGAGGTTGGAGAGAAGTTTGAACGAGAAACCAATTCATTTTGCACATTTTTTATTGCATTTTATGTGAACAACGACTGTAATTCATGTGGTATGGACTGGTATGGATAGGTATAGTCTTAAAAACCTTCGATAATGTTGAGACAAGTCTGAATACACCATGGTTTCCTTTATTCAATGTTTTCCTCAAGGTTTGAGTGACACAAGGGTGTTTTCCCATGCTTAAGGCTTTAGGAACACATTGCCAAATGGACAAAGAAGTACTTGTGCCCTGTTTGCTTTGAAACCCCGATTGGAAAGTGTTAAGATTACTATCTTGAGTCCTTCCCCTATACATAATTTTTGGTATCAGAGCCCAAAGATCTGGGCAAAGGAATTTTTGGAAGTTTGTGTATCATTTTTGACAGGTTGAAATTAAGAACCTGAATGCCAAAAGACTAGGACAAGGGAAAAGAAAGAAGCCTAATGTGAGGTATCATGATGGCAAGAAGAAGCAAGGTGAAAGAGACTTTATTGCAAAAGGAGAATGGAAGTGTTGAGGAGAATAGTTTGTGGAGACTTGCAGAGTAAGAATTTTCCAAGCAAGCAACAAGAGATGAGAAGAGAGAGAAGTGAGATGAAGAAGAAAGATGAGAAGGAAAAATAAGTAAATATTTAGCAAGAGATAATAGGGTTGAGACAAGACTTGGAACAAAGGAAAATATTTGAAGAAAGAATACGGAGTATGGTAACAAGTGTACAGAGTTGGAACATCACCATTAATAAAATTTTCAAGTGGTTGATAAAGGAAATTGTGGAAAGATAAAAGAGGCAACAATTTAGAAGAAAGATAAGAAAAAGTAATTAAGATGGTGGAAGAACCAAAGCCATCCAAGGAAGAGGAAAAAGATGAAGAAAATGAGTCCATTGAGACTCAAAATTTTATTTCTAACAATATTTGTGAGTATATGTTTACAGGTGCAGCAGATGAAGTGGTTGAAGTAATGAACTAGTGGAATGATATGTTGACCAAGGAAATACAAATGATTGAAAAGGAAGCAAACAAAATGATTTAAAATAAGAAGATAATAAAAGATAATTTGTAGAAAACTATAAAGAAGCAATAGAAGCATGGGGGAAGCAAAACCAAAATGTGAATCTTGCAACTGAACAAGGCACAGATGGAAGCAATCTTTTTCAAATTTGATTTATAATTGGAAAAATCAGAAGAAACATTTGAGCAGGAGCATCAAATTTTTCTCTGGGGAGTATGATGCAGGGGCATCCTGATGCACCCTTTTGAGGAAAGCGTTGTCATTATTGATAAAATTTGGTTTTTGGTTTGATTGGAGTCAATAAGGTCATTTGAGACCATTTTGAGTCATTTGGATTCATTTCATGATGTTCTATGGTGTTTTAGAGTCATTGTAAAGGTTGCAAAAATTGCACAATGTTGTCAAAATGATGTAAAAGTTGTCATTAGAGTTAACTAAGAGGTTGTTGGTCATTTTTTAAGTTGTAAATCATTGAAACATGTTAAATATTCCTTGTAACATTGATTCAAGAGGTTGGAGAGAAGTTTTAATGAGAAACCAATTCATTTTGCACATTTTTTTTATTGCATTTTCTGTTAACAACGATTGTAATTCACGTGGTACAGACTAGTACAGATAGGTACGGTCTTGAAACCATTGGAGAATGTTGAGAGAGGTATAAATACACCATGCTTTCCTTTATTCAATGTTTTCCTCAAGGGTTGAGTGACACAAGGGTGTTTTCCCATGCTTAAGGCTTTAGGAACACATTGCCAAATGGACAAAGAAGTAATTGTGCTTTGTTTGCTTTGAAACCCTAATTAGAAAGTGTTAAGATTATTGTCTTGAGTCCTTCCCCTTTGCATCAAAAATCAGAATTTCCTAGAATAATTCTTCTCAAACAAGACATTTTGGTTGAATTGGTTGTTGACAACATTGATACACAAGATGGACTAGTCAATGGTGCAGATGGCATATTCAAATTGCATACAACCGGGCAAGAAGACATTATTTGGATAGAATTCAATGATTCCACTATTGGAAAATTGCGTCAAAAAATAATGCAAAGTCATACACAAATTGTATTATACCTTCTTGGACACCTATAATATGAATCATTAGAAAAGTCAAGATAGCTACAAAAATAGTCACTTGAGCACAATTTCCTTTGCAACTTGCATGCGCACAAACTATTCATAGAGCACAAGGTCTCACAATTGACCCAGTTAATTTTGACCCATGTAAGGCCTACCAACATGGTCTTGTGTACATTTCCTTATCACATGTAAGAAACAACGAGTCACTGTAGCTCATGCATAAACTGCAAGAAAAGAACTTCAAAGTCTTAGAAAAAGTAAATGGCGAAATACAACGCCTTATGGCCTCAACACAGTGGAAAGTACAACATAGCCTTTTGTATGTCTCTCCAAGTCATTTTACCATATTCTCTTTGAATACATGTAGCTTTGCATTGCATGCACAAGAAATAGCCCATGAACATGATATTCTCCAAGAAACGGTCCTTTGCTTCCAAGAAACCAAACACAATGTGCTTGACCACATTGGCTTCCTTGACAAAACATACAATTGCTATACTACAGTAGGTATACATGACCTATTAACATGCTATAGGAAATCAATTCCAGTGCAAAACTTTCATATTTTTTTGACAAAATATCTAGAATCAATAACCATTGACCTATTGCATGTGCACATTACTATGCACATCATAAATTTGTACTTGACACCAAACACACCCATTCATGATCTTTTTTAATTTAATACAAACCGTTGTTACCTCATTGCCACCTAATTCAAAATTGATTATTGCTAGAGACTTTAACATTGATATGCTACAATCCACAAGAACAAAAACATTTCTTCTTGAATTTATGCAACAACACAAATTGTCACTGATTGTTGACAAGCCAACAACACATGCAGGTAGTCTATTGGATCACTTTTGGATATATAACATCAAAATTTCTACTATCAAGTTCACAATAATAGCATATTGGTCAGACCACTTTGCAATATCCCTTCAATTCTTGTCCTAGGGAATAGAATTTTAATCTCTTGGCACATGTTGCCATGTATTCACACCAGCTTAAATGCTATTATATAGTCATCTGGACAACATAGTATGCAGTTTTCCAAGTGCAACTTTTTACTATCAAAATTCTCTCTGCAACGTGCTATTATTATTGCTTCTCATTGTTGCAAGAAACCAACATGCAATTTGTGTAAGTATAAAATAATTTTTGGATTAATTTTTCTTCATGTTGGTCGTGCCTCTAACCAGAATACTTATTTTTCCATTGTTCTACCTATGCAAATCTGAACTTTTCTATTGTTCCCGGTGAGGACTACCAATCATGCTCTTGTAAACTTATCACATGATTATGCTCTTGCAAATGACTATATACCTGTTCTAAAATAGGTATGCTATCATGCATAATATTACTAAACCTTTTCACATTATATATTTCTTCATTACAAACAAATTACAAAGTCAAAATTGTTATGGATTGCAGAACTAACTTCAAGCATATATAAATAATATTTAATTTATGGATATGAACTTTTTAAATTGATTCTATAACTTCTATTGAGTACTATCTAATTTGTTGTTTATATTGTCCACTATAGTTGCTATAAGCTTCCTATGTCTTTGCTTGTGTTTTCTACCTATGCAGATTTCAGCTTTGGCTATTGTTGCAAGGGAACACTACCAATCATACTCTTGGAAATTTCTCACATGATTATGTTGTTGCAAATGATTGGACACCTATTTTGAAATAGGTATTTTATTATGCAAAATATTACTAAAGCTTCACACACCATATATTTCTTCATTAAAAACAAATTACAAAGTCAAAATTTTATGCATCGCAGAACTAGCTTGAAGCACATCCATATAATATTTATTCTATGGATATGAACTTTTAAAATTGATGGATGTAGGGTAAATATGTCTTACTAGTTCATAGAATATATATCTTAACATTTTCCAACTTGCGGCATAACATTCATACCATCTACATATAGGTAAATGCTTAACAGTTGACACCAACAAACTTCAAAACCATATTAGATCTCATTAATGTTTTCTTTTCACTTTGTTTTAATCCATTCTTGACACAAACATTTCATTGCTTATGTTGCCAGAAACACTTGTAAGACACCAAGCACATTTCCTACATAACACAAAATGGACCAATCAAATAACAAACAAGAAGAAAAGAGGAAAGTGTTGTATCCCATTTGTGTCATATATAACTTGACATTTTGTATGCTTAATTGTCCATTTAGTTTCCATCATTACTCAAATTGCAATGTACAAATTGAAGGTAGAAACTATATAGCCATCAAGCATCCTCACATTTGCACAAAAAAATTGGCTTTAGCATTTGAAGGAAATATTTTACCCATTTATGGCCCTGTTATTACCAGAAATATTGGAACACACCAAAAGTAGCAATTGTCCATGTTGATTTAATTGACAATCATGGCCAAATGGCAATCACTGCAAACATTAACAACAAACTAATTGACACAATTCTTCTGTATTTATTGCCTCATACAAGTGTGCATATCACAAATTTGTCCATTAGAAATAAAACACAATATGAAAGAGGAGATGTTGATTATTCCCTTGTATTAACCCCTCAAAGCACCATTCAACCCATTGACAAAGTCTGTAAGGAATGCAGACTGATTCCCAACACAACCATCTCACAACTCATCCAATCATATAACAACTATTCTATTGGAACATTTGGCACTATTGTTACTAGTCACCATCAAGTGCCAATGCAATATGAGTTGTAAGTTAAGGATGGAGAGTCCCAACATGATTTAGCTACTATAAGATGTTTTGCACAATTAATGTTGGCATCGTAGAATTTGAGCACTTTCTTTTTTGTAATTTTCTAAAGACTTTTTAAAACTCGTTTTTGATAGAGCTAACTTGCTTATAGAATTCCTTTCTACATTAACAACATTTACATTTTAATAGCCTTCTTTTGATTAAATTGATGTACGTATTTTGGAACATACAATTTTTAATCTAATTTAGTGTTATGGAATTCTTAAACTGATTTTCCTTAGAATTTTCCATTTGAACAATTATGTATTTTATAGGTTATAGTCCCTAGTAGCCATGCAAAGCTCTATGTCACAATTCAATTGATGCTAGCGTCAGCAAAAATCCCCCTCATATTGTTCAGGAATATTGTTCGTAATGGGGAAAAAGGCGCAAGTCTAATGAAAACAATGCAGTCCAGCTTCATTGATGAGATCAATGATGCATCTACAAAAGCCTCCCTAGAACCACTTAAGTCCTCAAGGATGGAAGTAAACACCTAGAACATTTACGTCTTACATAATAGTATAGGCTTCTGATTCAAAGAACTTGTCATGTATGCCCTGTTATTGTGATGTTGTTTATAACTTCTGTAAAAACTTTCAAAATTGCATTATTGTAATTTGTCACTAATTACATCTACATTTCCATTCCAAGTGATTGGAACACTGAGGCCTAAAAATATCCACTTGCCCCCATATAAACCAGTTTACACATCATGTAAACAAAGGGTTTTTTTAACACAAACATCAAACAGTGATGTTGCACAATGCACAACATGTGTAGGTGACACAAAATTTGAATACATGCATTTTCTCCAATGCACTGTTCAAACAATAGATGGAGTTGTGGATTGTTATCTGCATAAACAACATCTACAAAACAACTTCCCCCAGCTAGCTGCAATAGCATTTGAAAACTACAAGAAATACATGTTTGTAGTAATGTTCTTGTTACAGATGTTTCAATTACAAGGAACATTCACACTTGTAATGGATAATTGCATCATAGGAATTGTCATAGAAGGAAATATCATGACATCTCCACCAAATTGAAAAAAAAAATTAGCTTAGAAAAGGTGCTTGCCTTGTAGTATTGCAATTTTGATTCTTATTCTCATAGCATATTGTAACAACTACATTGTCAGAAGCATAATGCTAATTGTTTGTGATGCAGGATCCAAGCAGCACAACATAGCAACATAGAACAATGTCAAGAAGCAAGATGTCAAAGAACCTGCATAGCATGGTTGTTGTTGATGATATCAATGACAACACAATGATGTTGATGCTTTAATCAAGACTAATCTGATGATTTATTTTAACTTCTTATGTGGACCATGTAATTTCACAATTGGCTATTGATTTGTTTCAAACATACATGCTATGGATATAAACAACTTTGCTTGGCATTTTAGAGACAATTATTAGTAGTGTTTCATGGGTAACATTTTTTATTCTATGCATATCATGGTAATACATGTTTATGATGAAAAAAAAGTTGTAGTGAACTAATGTTACTTGTATGTGAAATAGAAGATATGTGTGCTAATATGCTTGATGCTTTTACATACAATGTTGTATTCTTCCAAGAATTGGATAGCGATAAAATGATTATAGCCTTGTTTGTAATGATGTTTTCAAGAACTTAGTTTGTATCTTTGAAAATGGATGAACAATAGGCATCAGTTGATCAGTATATTAATTTATCAACTTCATTGCAAAATGGTAGCATAGCTCAAAAAACATGAAACCAAGTCTCTCAAACAATGACATCTTGTTTCATGTATCTCAGATGATTCATTGTTCATGTGCCATAGATTATAGTTGTTGATAGTAGTTGACATGTCTTTTGTGTGCAAGGACATTATGCATTTATTTGGATCTAACTTTCATTCATTGTGAACAGATAAAAAACAAGGCATATGTAACTTCCTATATCTTTTACAATGTAATTTTATAGTTTATATGCCTTTGCAATTCATTAATGGCTTATGGGTGTGAATTTTTAAGTCTGTCAAGAAAAGGATAATTTTTGTTGTTTATTCATTTGCTCAGATTGTTTGATAAGGGTGAAATATGTGTCTATTGAGATGGTTTATATCTATCGTATTGGAAGTGAAAAAGGAGGCGTTTGTAAGTTCCTATATCCTTGACACTGTCATTTTTTGTGTTGTTTGTTCATCTGCTCAGATTGTTTGATGAGGGTGAAATCTGTGTCTATTGATAGGGTTTATGTCTATCATATTGGAAGCGAAAAATGAGGCATTTTTTAAGTTCCTATACCTTTTACAGTGTCGTTTTATAGTTTTTACATCTCTACATCTGTAATGGGCCTTGTTTTGTTGCAAATTATTTTTGACACAAGAAAGGGAAAAATTTAATCAATTCCTAATGTTTTTTGCTATTGGAAATATTTCATGGCTTTGTAATGTTCTTTGATATAGTCGTGTCTTCGCACCCGGTGTTTCTGTCCATGTGTGGCATTCTAATGAGGACATTGTGCATTTATTAGTCCCTAATTTTCATTTATTGTGAATAGATTGAAGTGCAGGTGTCATTAATGGCTTATGGTGTGAATTTTTGAGTCTGTCAAGCAAAGGATTATTTGTGTTGTTTAT
Organism: Sequoia sempervirens; assembly: GCA_007258455.2. Classification (NCBI taxonomy): domain Eukaryota; kingdom Viridiplantae; phylum Streptophyta; class Pinopsida; order Cupressales; family Cupressaceae; genus Sequoia; species Sequoia sempervirens. The sequence continues at coordinate 50,119,830 of VDFB02000009.1, read as the reverse complement.
TCATTTTCTTAGATTGTTTGATGAGGGTGAAATTTGTGTCTATTGAGAAATTTTATATCTAACATATTGGAAGCAAAAAAGGAGGCATTTGTAAGTTCCTATATCTTTTACACTATCATTTTTGTGTTGTTTATTCACTTGCTCAGATTGTTTGATGAGGGTGAAGTTTGTGTCTATTGATAGGGTTTATGTCTATTATGTTGGAAGCAAACAATGAGGCATTTGTAAGTTCCTATATCTCTTACAGTGTCATTTTATAGTTTTTTACATCTCTGCATTTTATGGGTCAATTTGCTATGAGAAATATTTCATCAATACGCAATGTTTTCTTGTAATCATCTTGAGATTTTTTAAAAAATATAAGTATTTTCTCATTGGCTATTGGTATTTTCCTCATGGTTTTGTATTTTTTTTAAAATTGCAAATCATTTTCGACGCAAGAAAGGGAAAAAATTAATCAATTCCTAATGTTTTGTTTCTATTGGAAATATTTCATGACTTTGTAATTTTCTTTGATACATTCATTTCTTTGCACCCAGTCTCTTTTTCCACGCGTGGTTTTTTAACGAGGACATTGTGCATTTATTAGTCCCCAATTTTCATTTATTGTGAATAGAATGAAGTGTAGGTGTCATTAATGGCTTATGCTATGAATTTTTAAGTCTGTGGAGCAGAGGATTATTTGCGTTGTTTATTCATTTTCTCAAATTGTCTGATAAGAGTGAAATTTGTGTCTGTTGAGAGGGTTTATATCTATCATATTGGAAGCGAAAAAGGAGGCGTTTGTAAGTTCCTATATCTTTTACACTGTCATTTTGGTGTTCTTTATTCATTTGCTCAGATTCTTTGATGATGGTGAAATATGTGTTTGTTGATAGCATTTATGTCTATCATATTGGAATAAAAAAATGAGGCATTTGTAAGTTCCTATATCTTTTACAGTGTCATTTTATAGTTTTTTACATCTTTTCATTTTAATAGTTAATGTCTATTGTTTGTTTTTCTCTGTATTTTATGGGTTAATGTCTACTCTTCCCTATCTTTGAGTGCTTTTATGGGTTGGTCTATGTTGTTGAGTTAAAGACTTGACACCATAATTCATTAATGTCAACTTCTCAGCTGGCCACAATTAAGAATGGAACTAATCTTTTCTTTGCAGACATGCATGCCAACTACACTTCACTCTATTAAATGAGAATGAAAATTACGTCTAGATAAGTGCAAAATGTCTCGATATAAAATCATTTCATCAGTTGGTAATGTTTTTTTTCTATTGGAAATATTTCATGGCTTTGTAATGTTCTTTGATATAGTTGTGTCTTGGCACCAAGTGTTTCTATCAATGCGTGGCGTTTTAATGAGGACATTTAGCATTTGTTAGTCCCTAATTTTCATTTATTGTCAATGGACTAAAGTGCACTCATCATTAATGGATTATGGTGTCAATTTTTAAGAATGTCGAGCAAAGGATTATTTGCATTGTTTATTCATTTGCACAGATTATTTGATGAGGGTGAAATCTGTCAAAAAAGGAGGCGTTTGTAATTTCCTATATATCTTTTACACTATTCTTTTTGTGTTGTTTATTCATTTTCTCATATTTTTTGATGAGGGTGAAATTTGTGTATGTTGAGAGGGTCTATATCTATCATGTTGGAAGAAAAAAATGACACGTTTGAAAGTTCTTATATCTTTTACACTGTCATTTCATATTTTTTATGTCCCTCTAATGGGTTAATCTTTGTTGTTCCTTATCATTGAGTGCTTTTATGGATTGATGTATGTTGTTCAGTTAAAAACTTAACACCATAATTCATAATTTTTGAGTTCTCTATTCACCACCATTAACAATGCAACTAATCTTTTGTTTGCCACACATGCATACCAGCCGCACTTCAATCTATTAAATAAAAATTAGGTATAGATAAGTGCAAAAAAATCTATAATATTTCATCAATATGTAATGTTTTTTTTTGGGGACAATCCAGTTCTTCAATGATATTAGATTCATAATTTTCTATCTTTTATCTTCATTTCACTAATTAGCTTTAAAATTAAACAACTTTAATTCAAGATCTTCTTCCTCTACAAGTATTGATCTCTCAGATGTAGGCACACAACAAGTTCCTGGCCTTGTTGGCCTGTCAAAAGCACTTGAGATGACATTCATAAGATTTTTTCATCTTACCTCCCTTTCATATTAAAGGATTCTTTTTCTAATATTTTCATGGTTTTTCCTTTTAACTATTTCTTCCCTCAACTAATTCCTACTTTCAATTTCTCAATGCAGCTATCTACACGAATGAAATTTGAAAAGGAAACTCAGTTAGCACTCCTTGATGCTATAGTACCACTTTCCAAAATCATGAATGCAGTTTTCCAGTGGGCATTAGACAATGCATAGATTCCCCTATTGCTTCTTATCCTATTATACACATCACATATCCACATTGCTATGATCGCAATGAAATTATTATTTCTACATCCACGAGTTTGACTAATTCAATGTACATAAAACTATTTGAAATTCTATAAATTAGATATTTCATAATTCATTGTCATTTATGAAATATCATATTTTTTATTTAGACGATTCATTAAAGGATATTTATCCTCATGTTGATAAAACTTATCGAACAAAAGTTATCTCATCACATTTATGCTCAAATATAATTTTTTAATATGAATATTCATAGGATGTTTGTTTCATTTCACCTTATTGCATTATGGCGTCCTTTGATGTTTCCATATAGACACTTGAGAAATTTTTATAATTTTATCTTATATCATGCTATGATATATTATTTCATGGTTACTATTATTTTTCTCTTTGCATATGACCTAAATTAGCGTACATTGGTGCTTTATTGCTTTATTCTGCTAGTGCTAAATACCTTAAGCAATCCTTCAAATAATAGCATTATGTTACACCCATTACTCATTTATGTGATATTTTACTTTGAGCACTCTTCCTATATGCCCTAATGATCATATTTCTCTTTCTTTCTCTCACTATTCATGTTTCTTGTGCATCTTCACATCCTACCTTACATGCTTGTTGAATATAGGGTGAATGACACAAAAAAATATTAACAATCAAGTTTTTCAATCTAATTAAACATGTAATTAAACCATAAAGATTAATGATATAGTGGAGAAGTGAACATAACTATTCAAAACATATAAACACCAAATATGTGTGGAGAAAACCTTACAAGAAAAAACACCACCAAAAAGATTCAAGCTTGTATTAATCAAAGTAAAAAAGTACATCAATATAATATGCTTATCACTTTCACTAATACTAATATAGCACTATAAGAGTACCCACAAAAGAACCTAACAAACTTCTACCTTATGTATCCATTATCTAGAAACATTAGAAATAAGTGGTCCCAACACTATGAGTCAAAAAAATAAGCCATAGAAAAAATCCACAGCCACATGGCCATGATCAACATCCTAGATTAGAAAGTAACTCTTCTTACACCTTTTTATATATCATAGATTGTGTCATAACAAGATCATAAATTGTTTATCATCTACATGCTTAAATATGTGTAATCAAGACATAAAAATTACAAGGCGAATGGTACACCTAATTCTAACATTCTCCCACTTAACATTCACATTGCAAAGATACAATAAGAAACTAAAAGAAGATAAATCAAGTGTTGGAAGAGGAAAGACGCATGGCCTAGATCTACACCAACAAAACTTATATACATGATTATTGGCTTAGTGAAAAAATCCACAATATTAACCAAAGTGTCATCCTTCTATATTGTGACTCTACCACCTACAACCATCTTATGGACAAAGTGATAAAGAACATCTTATTCCTACCACCATGATACATTAGGTTATGTCCCTTATTGTGCTGCTTGGTTTTGGATTCAAATTTTGATTCAGATATTTGATGATATTTTGTATTGCCACTAATGTGCCCAACTATCTCTTATGGGATGTGTATGTTGTAACTTGTTTGTTTGAAATCTAGCAATGTTTCTTCTTTACTATTTTTAGTATGTATGTATGTATGTATGTATGTATGTATGTATGTATGTATGTATATATGTGTGTATGTATGTATGCATGTATGCATATATGTATGTATATATATATATGCATATATATATATATATATGTATATACCATTACAATATATATGTATGCATCCATACTCTCTCTCTCTACATATATATATATATATAATTAGTGACTATAATACTTGACTCAACATTATAAATTTTATGAGATGATCTATAATTAGTGATTTTATTTCAATATTTATTCGATGGTTGATATTTTAACTAAGTGTGTGGGCACAAGTTTTTCCCATTGGTGGTTAATTGAAGACTATTTGACTTGGGTAAATGAGTCTAGTTGTATGTCCATGTCTCACTCAATTTGAGTTATGAGATGATTCTTTGTCCAACCCTGTGAAACCAAGATCTAAATTGATGTTAATTCTAGATCCTTGTGTTATAATTAAACTCTTATAAAGCATGTGGTTAATTTTCATGTGTTTAGTTAGCTCTTCTAGTACTTGGATTTAATTAGTTTTCAAATACTAATCACTTTCTCAATCAATTGCAAATTTGCATAAGCATATTTATTCCCTTGGGAAGGGACTCTAGCTCTTTCAGAGCTCTTGTTAATTTAAGTTGTCCTTTTTATTTTATTTAACTCTTTTGGAAACTTAAATTAATAATTTTAACTTTATGCTAACACATAAAAATTGGGACATTACATAACAACTCGCCAAACCTCAATTGAAACCTTGGATAAATTTGCAATTTAGCATGAAGTGGTCTCAAAGAATGTAGATCTTGATCACAACACTTGATTAGAAACAATACTTGAATAGGATCTTGAATGCTACATCACAACATGTATGATGCACTATGCCTTTGACATGATGATATGACTCTTGATTGTTGCAATAATCTTCTTTAAATCTATCCTTGAATGCCTTATAAATGCTCTTGAATGCTCTATCAATGATCTTGTAAAAAATGCTTAATCTCATGAAAGTCTTCTAGGTCAAAACATAGTGAAATAACCTTGTATTTATACATATCTTATCCTTAATTCTCAAAATTCAAATAACACAAGCCGACATCAAATCTAGGATTTGAAATCATTAAAATATTGCCAAAAACATATCCCAAGGGGGGGGGTTCTAGGTCTAAGTGAGGACCCATTCGCCATGTTGGAACTGCTAAATTTTGATGTTTTACATATTGATCATGCTCATGTTTCTCCATATTTTCCCCATATTTTTCCCATAAAATCATCTATGTCTGCATTTTTCACATTCTTGTTCATATCGGCTTGTGATGGTCAAGGGATTCCCGATCCATATTGTATTTCTGCTTGTATGAGTCTGTATTTCCTATCGGCAAGACTCATTTGATGTCACAGCGATTGGATTTTACCTATAGGTGGTTTTCGGCATGACATCTTTATTGTTTCAGCGACAGTGGAGGAATCACATCGACAGGAGTTATACCGTTAGGATGAGGTCTTATCGATTTCGTTATGTCTCCCCGACTGACATTGGAATGGGCATATCAGCAAAGGAAATCATCTTCAGGGTAGTGTCATGGCGAGTCTTTCTTGTCTTACCGACTTGTGCACAAATGTTCTCTTCGTCCAGACATGTTGCTTTCGGTGTGAGGTCATAACAAATCCACATTGTCACACCGACCGGCAACATAAGGGGATGTTATATCGATATGAGTTAAGGTTCTCGATAAGAGGTCTCGGCGAGTGACCTTCGGTCTCGCCGATGGAAAACAATGAAGGACCTTGTCGGCGAGAGTGTGATCTTGTCCCAACGACTCAGAATGGATAAAGACTTTTGGTGAAACAAAATGAAATCTGCATGAGGTCTCTCTGATACCATTAAGTTACAGCGACAGTGAATGAAAACAAAGGTGCATTTCGATGAGAAAATTTTTATGTCTTGGTGACTGGGAAATCATAAAGGGATTTCAGTGAAACATATTGAGATCGATATAATATCTCTCCGACAGTGGAAAGTCATGGCGAAGGTGAATAGGACAATGAGGTGACAGTGATATTATTTCCTTCGGCATACCTATAGGGATATCTCAGCGAATGATTAATAAAAACTTAGTCACTGTGGCCAACATGAAATTTTCCCGAATACTACGGTTGCCCGACATGAATTTGAAGCGATATGTTTCCTGATGCTGGTGTATAAATATGCACTCCTGATTGTAATTGAATAGGAGATCTTAGATAGAGACAGTAGATTAGAGATGGATACAATAGAGTGGAATTCTCTTATCAGAGACTATGGTGCATGTTTTCAAATGGCGATTTCAATGAAAGCTAGTTAGTGTGGCATGTTATTTCTGGTGTCAATTATATGTTGAGTTTATTGAAAAGTATTGCTAAGCTGTCTCCAAGTTGATTCTTTATGGTTGTTTAAATTGATGTAACAAGTTTACTTTCAGTTTATCAATGCACATTTGTTGTATCTATGTGATTAATTAATTGGTTCTCTCAAGAAGAGATCAAATCCTTTTGGTTGATCACAGTAATCAGGAAGATTCATCTAGATTATTAAAGTAGAGCTTAGTAGTTATAATCCTGCATGTTTATACAAGTATAAACAGAACATATGCCAGCAATTTGAGTTTCTGCCAAAATAAGTTGCCCATTTCTATTTCATTAGACTCTGCATACCCAATAAGGCACTGGTCTCTGCAATTTCATCATTTGATTCATTCAGTTTCTTTACATCTGTTAATTGAGCATTTTAAGATTTAGATCAGAAGATTGCTTTTGCTATTGCTATCAAGTTTGGTTTCATTTGTTCGCTTCCATCTGCCATTGTGGACAAATCATCATGCAAGAAAGATAATCATAAGTCAAGTTTGCTTCATTCAGATAGGTATACCCGCCTAGGTTTAGCAGCACCTGAAGAGTAGAAGGTTAAGCTCTCTTGACCTTGTCTGTTACCCTAAAATGTATCAAGAGATTGGCAGCCTCTTGAGGCATCCCGCTTGCGTTTTTGAGAGCTAACAAATTTGCGACTCTACTGGGGATTACATCAAAACTTTCGGTTGAAGATCATCATATAGAGTCATTGAAGAAAGATTTATAATTGGAGAATTTTCAGAAAGAGTGATTCCACTGGGGAGAAGATCAGAAATAATCATTTTCCTACTTTTGGAAAAGTAGGTGGCGACTCTGAAAAAGGTTTGATGAAGAATGGAATTTGTATATGGAACGAATGAATACACAAATGCAGGCAGGCATTGGATTCCTCAAATGTCTGATAGTACAATTGGAAATTTTCACAATGGAGGCAATGCATTTCATGCACAACAGAATATATACTCAGCATAGCCACCTCATGGTCAGTAGTATGTTCCATATTATCATACACAATCCAATGGTCCACCGTACCAGTATCAGTACCCACCTGGTGACCCCCCTCATCAACACACAACAATGATCAGACAGTTTGATTTGGCAGGGATTCAATTATCCCCTTATCCAATGGATGGTAGTTGGAGAAGTCTTGTTCCAAAGTTTACAGGGAGTAATGCAATTACTGTTGAGGAGCATTTGAGGAGCTTCAATGCTTTCATCCAAGATTTGGATGTGCCATATGAAGATTTACACATGAGGCTATTCATGATATCACTTATTGAAGATGCCAGGGATTGGTTCAATAGCCTACCAGCAGTCTCTATTGATTCTCTCCAAGGGTTTCAGGATCGATTCCTCGAGCAATATGGGAATCCAAGTGCACCAGATGCTACTCTTCATGAATTAATACGGATTCAAAAAGATCAAAATGATACAATTTATGATTTTAATCAGAGATTCAATAAGTTGCAGAATAAAATACCTCCTGGATCAAGGTTGCCAGATTCTGTAGCACTAAGTGTTTATTTGAATGCGTTTGATCCTAAAACAGGGTATGAACTAAGGAATAGATTCCCAAGAGATTTGGCTGAGGCTCAGAAGATGGCACAGACAATTGAAAACAATAGGAAGGCTGCAGGGATAATGGATAAAAAAGACAATCCTAGTGTTCCTCAGCAAAGTAGCAATTATCAGTACAGACAGGAGAATACTTACAGAAATGAGAGGCCGAGGTTGCATGACATGCCTTATAATACAGACTGGAAGGATGAGAAACCTATAACAGCTAGGCCTAGAAACAAAGAAGCTCTTGATCCATTGAGCAAGAGGGGAACCTATATGGTAAGTAACAATTACTTTTGTGAATTTTGTGATAAGCCACATTCCCCAAATTATTGTGTTGTAGCCCAAAGAATGCAAGAGGAGGGAATGTTGATGGGAAACAATGGAGAAGATCACACAGTGTATTTGACTTCAAATACCTTTCACCATGTTGTGGAGAGGTACTCATCTTCAGAGGATGAAGGTTATGAGTATGATGAAAATGACCATATGGTTGAGCAGCAGGTCCTTTCTGACTATGAAGAAGATTATACAGAGCCACATTCTGTTGAGGTGCCTGCTCAATATAGTATGAGGAGACTCACGGAAGAAGAGATGGAGAGACTAGTTGTTGTTGTAGTTGAGGAAGCGAAGAGTAAGTACTGGTTAAGAAATAGGACAGTAAATGAGAAGGAAGTTAAAGAGTTGCGCAAAGAAAAGCAAGAGATTGATCAGAAGGAAGAAAACAAAGGAGAAACATTGGGGCAGAAGAAAAGGATTGAGGCAGGAGGTTCCTCTGTTGACCTCACTCAAGCGTTATCCCAAGGGAAAAGGTATAAAGATGATGGTGATATCATAGATGAGCATCAGGAGATCAATCCAATAGAATATGAGACATGTGCAAGTAAGAATGACTCATTTGATGGCTTGCATAAGGAAGATGAAGGTACAAGAGATTTCTCTTGCATAATAGATTGTGACAGGGAAAGAAGTGTATGTTATGAGGGACCCAATGAATTTTCAGATTGTGAAGATGGATTTGTGGATTTTGATCTGTAGCAAGTTGAAAGCTACGAAGATACAGTTGATAAAGAAGAGGTATGTACATTTGAAAATGGCTTCCAAACTTTCTCAAACCCATTGTATGATGAAGTTTTAAAAGAAGATTAGATGATATTTTGCGGAGGTATGCCCATGAATGAACTTTAGGTATTTTCAAATCCACTTTATGAAAAAGAGGAGATAATTTTAGATAAGCAAAATGATGGCATAAATGACAGCGCTAATAATGTTTCTGATTTCTCATTCTCTGATGATCTTGGACTTCTTTTTGATGATGACAAAAATGAAGAATACAACTGTAGTGATGAAAATATCAAAACTTGTTCACTTGGCAGTGAACAGATTTCAAATTTGTCAACTCCTGAATGCTAGGGATGTGCACATGAAGGTGATCTTGAAGTTTTGTTCCCAGCTTACATTTTTTTTGACAATGAAAGATCTTTGAGTAAAGATTTTTATGACTCCCAGTGCATTTCTTGGAATAATGGTGAAACCTTTGGTGTTGATCAAACGTTCGTGTCCATTCAGGATGAGGTATGTGATTTTGAAATTCCTAACTCATATGGAGAAGATGTTTATTTGCATGCCAAGGATGATAGAATTCTAGCTTTGATTGGTTCATATATGCATGATATTGAGGATATGAGTCATGACCCAGTGTTGTCTCCAAATAGAGATATTGAAGAGGTGCAAAAGGTTTCAGATTTTTTTGTTTCAGACAACATTGATGATGAACTTTCAATACAGTTGAAAGAGTGTTACACATTTCATAACAGTGAGAAAGACAATGAGGAATTTTGCATTGAATATGTGTATATTTTGTATGTTGGAGATAACAGAGATTTGTCTGATGATGAAGAATATAAATTGTAGAATGGTAAAGGGAATTTGGGTCAAGCTAAGCATGATGGTTTTCTAAAAACTTGCAATAACAGTGACAGGAAAGATTGCATGAATGTCTTCAGGATGAATTTGATGAACTCAAGACAAAATCAAGTATTTGATAGGGGAAAGTATGGTTTGAGTTTCAGATTGTAACAGCTCAGAACAAGTCAAGTTGAAACACAGAGGATTAAGGGTTGCCAGTGCACGGACAACTCTTGCTTATCCTCTCTAATATTCTTTTCCATGCACAGTAGTTTAGGGTTTTGGTTCATCTCCATTTTGCATTCATTTTGCATTCATTCCATCATGCTTCCCGTCCATTTCCATTTTTCTCATTTTGTGTTTGGTCTAGTCTGCTCACCCAAAGATTCTAGATCCTTGTAATGATCTTACTATCATTCATCCCCAGACGGAGCCACTATTGGAACTATTAAATTTTGATGTTTTACATATTGATCATGCTCATGTTTCTCCATATTTTCCCCATATTTTTCCCATAAAATCATCTATGTCTACATTTTTCACATTCTTGTTCATATCGGCTTGTGATGGTCAAGGGATTCCCGATCCATATTGTATTTCTGCTTGTATGAGTCTGTATTGCCTATCGGCAAGACTCATTTGATGTCATAGCAATTGGATTTTACCTACAGGTGGTTTTCGGCATGACATCTTTATTGTTTCGGCAATAGTGGAGGAATCACATCAACAGGAGTTATACCGTCAGGATGAGGTCTTATTGATTTCATTATGTCTCCCTGACCAACATCGGAATGGGCATATTGGTAAAGGAAATCGTCTTCGGGGTAGTGTCATGGTGAGTCTTTCTTTTCTTACCGACTTGTGCACAAATGCTCACTTCGGCCAGACATGCTGCTTTTGGTGTGAGGTCATAACGAATCCACATTGTCACACCGACCGGCAACATAAGGGGATGTTATATCGATATGAGTTAAGGTTCTCGATAAGAGGTCTCGGCAAGTGACCTTCGGTCTCGCCAATGGAAAACAATGAAGGACCTTGTCGGCGAGAGTGTGATCTTGTCCCAGCGACTCAGAATGGATAAAGACTTTCAATGAAACAAAATGAAATATGCATGAGGTCTCTCCGATACCATTAAGCTATAGTGACAGTGAATGAAAACAAAGGTGGATTTTGGTGAGAAACTTGGCGACTAGGAAATCATAAAGGGCTTTTGGTGAAACATAATGAGATCAATATAATATCTCTCTGACAGTGGAAAGTCATGGCGAAGGCGAATAAGACAACGAGGTGACAGCGATATTATTGCCTTCGGCATACCTACAGGGATATCTCAGCGAACGATTAATAAAAACTTAGTCACTGTGGCTGACATGAATTTGAAGCGATATGTTTCCTGATGCTGGTGTATAAATATGCACTCCCGATTGTAATTGAATAGGAGATCTTAGATAGAGACAATAGATTAGAGATGGATACAGTAGAGTAGAATTCTCTTATCAGAGACTATGGTGCATGTTTTCAAATGGCGATTTCAATGAAAGCCAGTTAGTGTGGCATGTTATTTCTGGTGTCAATTGTATGTTGATTTTATTGAAAATTATTGCTAAGCTGTCTCCAAGTTGATTCTTTCTGGTTGTTTAAATTGATGTAACAAGTTTACTTTCAGTTTATCAATGCACATTTGTTGTATCTGTGTGATTAATTAACTGGTTCTCTCAAGAAGAGATTAAATCCTTTTGGTTGATCATAGTAATCAGGAAGATTCATCTGGATTATTAAAGTAGAGCTTAGTAGTCATAATCCTGCATGTTTATACAAGTATAAACAGAACATATGCCAGCAATTTGAGTTTCTGCCAAAATAAGTTGCCCATTTCTGTTTCATTAGACTCCGCATACCCAATAAGGCACTGATCTCTGCAATTTCATCATTTGATTCATTCAATTTCTTTACATCTATTAATTGAGCATTTTAGGATTTAGATAAGAAGATTGCTTTTGCTATTGCTATCAAGTTTGGTTTCATTTGTTCGCTTCCATCTGCCATTGTGGACAAATCATCATGCAAGAAAGATAATCATAAGTCAAGTCTGCTTCATTTAGATAGGTATACCTGCCTAGGTTTAGCAACATTAAGCTCATTTTAATATTAATTATTCCCAAATTAAGTGAGAAAAAGGGATACTTTTTTTGACACTATAGAAGTTAATGAATTTCAATGAATAATGATTTTCCCTTCAACAAATGCATACTTGCAATTAAATCATTCGTGAGCTTTTGCAGAAAATAATGGTGCGTGAGGGTTTTTTAAGATGTTAATGAGTCTTGAAATGAATTAAATAGCACAAGAATAAAGGTCTCACAATAATAAAAAAATTGCATGATTATGTTATCTGTAATTTTAAATCCTGCAAGTATAAACATCTATGAGAATTGTGAGGGTATCATAAATACATCTTAGCATGCTTGAAATCGCTACAAAAATAAAATCCCAACAAAATGGTTTGATCTTATTCATAATAGTTTGAAATTTTTTGAAGAAAGTGAATGAAAGTTGAGTACCTAATGGATAAAATCTCACAAACCATATTTTCTGTCACGATGAATACTTGAGGAGTGTTAACTGGTATGGGAATTAAATGCAAAGATAAAAAGATCCAAGATACAAGTTATTGATGACTTGCAAAAAATATGAAATGATTAAAATGTTCACAAATCTTGCGGGATTATGAAGGCCCCAAATGAAAAATTTATTAATATTTGTGGATCTATGGCAACATTATTATAATTTTATTTCCCCTCATCACTTAATATGCTTCAATCAAATTTAATTGCAAAATCTTATTTATTGATTTTAGTTTAGCCCCTTTAAGATATGAATTAATAATTACAAAATTTGGTACTTGGCGGGACAGGAGTAAATTTCTCGCATAATATAAAAACTTGTAATGATCCAAACATAAAACTTGCAAGCTAAGATCACATAGAATCAAAATGTGACAAAGGACCTCACCAAAACCATGTAAAACCCATTCTTATTAAGCTTAATTCTAGCCGGTGCTTCAGAAATGGTGAATCACTTCTGCTTATCCCTTTATCCGATCATGTGCAAATTTGGGAGGGTTCCCAGACCAACCATTAAATTTCCACAATCCCCTAAAGTGCTTCACTTCAACTGCAATCAAAACCTAAATCCAAAAAAATGCAAACACAAACTGCCTAACCTAAAACTAGAAAAGCGAAAAAATGCACAAGCAAAAGAAGGGTCCTTGCTTTTAGCGAGGCATGTGTGCAGAAGTCACAACACCAATTCTTATTCTCAAATATTTTAAGAGGTTGGCCAGTGAACATGATATTGATTCTAAAATTTTCTCCTTTCCACCTTAGGTTTTGCAAGACCTAGGAGGGTGATCCTTAACAATATCAAAGGAATCCATACTCAATTCACACCAATATATTGTTTAAACATAAATGTTCTCATGAAATTTTTCTAGACTTATAAATAGAAATAGAACAGACTTAATGGGCTAGATTCTTGGAAAATTTTACATTACTGGCTTTGAGAACATATATAAAACTTAAAGAATAAATTAAAACATAAATTGAAATTGATTTGAATAAGGATGGCCATGGACATGTATCTAGTGTTCACACTTAGACTGGTTCCTTAAAATTGGGAAATAAATTCAAAAGGAAATGCAAATTTCTTCTTAACATTAAACTAAAAAAATCATTGAAAGCTAATATACCATTTCCTTACAATGATATTCTTTCAAATTAGACTCATAACCAATTCTTCTTAACAATTCCTAAACATATTAGAACTCTTAATATCTCAATTACAACAATTTAATCTATTACTTTAAAAAAATCTAGATGAGAAACATTCATTTGCACAATAAGGCAATGATGAATAGAAATAATCCTTGATCAATTTTATTAATAAGAGTGGTAAGATGTACACTTGGATACAATTGATTGTGAATCTATCACAATGTATTCATATATTCTAGAATTTGTATTGATTTACAAAAAATTACAATTGTATTTCCATTTCTTCCTTGGAAAACCTAGATTGGACAAGTAAAAACCTAAGGAAAAACCTCTCTGCTTTACAAAAATCTAAGATTCTTAAAAAATGTCTCATAATTCCCTTTTATAGAAACAAGGGAGAAACAAGCTTTAATCCATGGACAAATGTCACATTTTCATTTGATAATCTTGTCATAAGGATAAAAAAAACTAACTATAACTGCTTGCAAAAGATAAAAAGTACATCACTAGAAGACAAAACAATTATAGAAGTTATTGAAGAAGATATTTCCTTATTTGCATAATCAAACAAAATGGGGAGGGTGTATGGTCATTTTTTTGTAATTATTCATCCATGTTGAGGACATATCTTCTAAAAAATTGTTGGAGATGATAGTGACTACACCACAAAAGACAAAAAAAAGAGAGCAAAACCTAGAAAATTGTCCAAACGACAATTGGATACTCCAAAACACCAATTTATTATCTGAACTGGATGTTGCATTAGGAACTTAATGACATGATGGAAATGCAAGTATATATTATAATTTGTTTTATTTATCATCCCATTCCACATAATTTCTTTCTAATGGCTATTGGAATGAGAATGATTTATCAACACTGTAATTATACTCAAGATATTTTGCATCTAAGAGTGCCTTAGTCTCTCTGCAAAAAGTACCTAGCCCCACCTCTAAAGATGCCAAGATGCTAGGAATGACCTTCATTTCAATACATTCAAAAGAATTGAATTTAGTTTTAATATTTTGTATCAATTTCATCATGTATGTTTGCACTTCCCCTACCAATTTGGCCATTTCCCAAAAAGGAACAATGTTCTCTAGCATATTGTGCTCAAATCTTGCAACCAAGTTGTTTATACCTTGTATACTAGTGATCCTAGTAGCCACTTATTCATTATTGACCAAAGATTCTCTTGATCCTTTGTGATCTTGGTATGGGCATCCTTGATATTAGAATGTTGAATGAGAATCTTCCATTTTCCCAAGGATTTTTGATAGCCTATGCTTAATTATATCTTCCACTATGTCATTTTTTTCTTGTTCTTCTCCTCCTAGGAAATATTTAACTACTCCTCCAACTTCTCTATCTTTGAAGTCAAAACTTCATTTTCTTGCATCAAGACACCTGAGAAACTTAAAGTGGAATCAATCACTATTTTAGTTCCTACTAGTGGTGATGACATTGATGGCTCCTAAATTATCAACATATTGTATTCTGCAATAAGCTTTAGATGATCTACCAATAATTTATCATACTCTTCCAACAACCTTTTGGTAGTTGCTTCATTGAACATAGTTGTGTGGACAACTAGTGAAGCTGCTTGGAGGGCTATGGTATCTAATATTCTTTTAACAATTAAACTCCCCTTCATCTCTTGCACAATCTTTGTAACTTTGGGCTTATCAGTATTTGGAGCTAGAGCCCAAATAGCCAAGGTTTCCTAATTTCGATTAAAACCTTATACAAGTATGGATTTTCTACTTGCTCATTAGAAGAGAACACGTCTTCATTATGTCTCCTAATGGTGTCCAAGACAATTATTGATGCAATGTATCATTCTAGTAGCAGAAGTAGTCCACTTTCCCTCACCAATTTTCTTAACTCCTCTAGTGTAATGTTTTTGACATCAAATTCAATTTCTTTTAACACCCTTTGTGTAACTTCTTCACATTTGGAGGGGTGGACTTCACCTTTAGCTTTGTTTAGATTTTCATGGAACTCCTCTCTCCTAATTCTTATCAAAAAGTCTTTGAATTCCTTGGAATTCATAAATTCATCATCAAAGATGAATTGAGAACAAGCTAGGTCCCTCATATCATTGGCCTCATATATTCCACTACCCACATTTATTCCCATTCAACCTTGTGGTATGCCAACAAAATTCAATCTTGGTGGAGAAGGCATTACTTGATTCAATTCCTCCTCAATGACCTCTACTTCATATGCCTCATCAACACCTAAAGGATAATCAACCAAGGATGGTTGATCAAGCTTTTTCTTCTTTTGTTGTTTCTCCTAGGAAGCAATAGTAGCAATATGATGCTCTTGATGAGGGGTAGATACTATATGTGGTTTCCTTGATGAGAAGGCTCTTCCACTAATGATCCCTTACTTTTTCAGGTATATGCATATACTGATGGATCAATGTGGTTGATAAGTGGGTCTATCTTCTACCATTAGGGCTTTTCTAGCTAGCTTGTGAGCTTTGTCAAGTATTTTTTTGATCTTGGAAATAGATCTTTTATCCCTGCAAAGGCTCTAGGGTAATTTTCCATTTTCTTTACCCTTTCTTCTTTCCTTTTTTTGAAAGATACCTAGTTTACCCTTATTTCATTCACCTCCGCATTAGTTAAACAATTTTTAATCACATCTTCACCAAAAATTACTTGGTGCATAAATGCAAATCTTCTAATGCTTACTCTTGATTTATGAAACCTTCAAGGTTAAAGGTTCTTGTGACTTCCTAAAGCATCCTATATTATTGGAGCATAGGATAAATTAGCTCTAAGCCCTCCCTATTTATTGTGAAGCCTGAAAATACTATAGTAAATGAAAAGAAAGAGCCTTTCTTTTGTCCTTTCAAGTGGCCTTTATCAAATTTTTTCAATTGCCACATTATTTCCAAAAATGCCAATCTTACAATAACATTCCTTGGAAAAATATGTGGTTCCACAGGGCATCTGTATACCCTGATCACAGTTGAATTTGAGTGGAGATACCAATCTTCCCAATTATGTTGCACACCTAATTCAGTAACTCTCTCCTTAGGCCTTAGGAAGTCCAAAATTTCTTTATGCAATCTTCCATCTTCTATACCCATGAATCCTAAAACCTTGTTGATGAAGTGATCTTTAAATACCAGATAGTTGGAACTCTCACAATGCATATCCCAAACATATGTCCAACATTGGACAGGGAGAGGCTCGTTAGTGTCATCTACCATGTTCTAACTTACATGGTCTGGTCTCACTTTGTTCTGCCCTCATAAAGAAACATGTGGCATAGTAGAGAGTACCATCTAAAATTAACCATTTTTTTGTTTTCCTTAATCTCCACTAGCTGCTTGTGGATTCCATTAGAAATGTATGTGGAAAGATCAAACTTATTATTTATCAATGGGTTTTGAATGTTTGTTGTGATGTGCATCAATGGCATAGGGATCTTGGTCTTTGCATCTCCACCAAGGAATTGGCATAAAGAATGGTATGTTTTAATAAAACAGTCCTCAAATAGGTCAATATTAAAGGGCTCAACTTCACTGGTTGGAATTTTAATAGACTTTCTATCAAACCCCTTCAACCTATGTCTAGGTAGAGAGAGGACTTTGTAGTTGTGTTTATCTTGTTGATACTTCTACTTGAATAGATAAAATTCCACAACTTTGCTAGTAGCTAATTTCAAACCAAAGATCTTAAAGATGGAGGATTTATTGATTTGCACTAAAACCCCTCCATTAATAACCCTAATGACTCAAAAATTATCATCATAGTTCCTAGCCACATGTTTGATGAATTCCACATTCATGAAGACATTAGGAAATATTAACTCTCCTAGGTCATAAACCCAAACATTTGATATGGGTACCTAGGAAGCCCTCTTGTTATACCAATGAATGAAAAGGTTCCACCCAATGATAGGGAGCTCGACATCCCTACATTCTCTACCATTTTCAATTAAACCACTTGCAGCACTGGCCCTATAGGCACATATGGATTTTTTGGATGTTCTGGGGAGTTGAAAAATTAGGTCTTCATCAAAAGGTCTTTTTGATGATGATGGTTATCCCTTTGATTGACTCATTTTAAAATGTGGGCTACACTACAGCTAGGGCTTTGATATTTTTTATATTTTTAGATAATTTCATTGATTTACAACCTTAATTATGAACCTTAACCACATAAACTTAAGAAAATTCAAACCAAAATTTTGAAAAGATGAACTTACTTGATTGTCGCTCGATAAACCCTAGTTCATTGTAGGAGGTACGAAATGCCAAGAAATTTCTCTCCAATATTGATGAAATGCGTAATGATTTAATTTATTGATCAAATTACAATACTGTATTAATCTATCACTTCTACCATTACTATTCATTCACATGAACCAGGTGCATTAAACTAACCATTTTTTCAAATTTGAATGTGAGTTGTTGATTAAAAAAAAAACTCAGATCAATGATCCAGAATCATCTTGACCAAGTTTGAATATTTTGATGGGATTTTGACGTGCTTTAAAAAAATTTGACCAATAGGAATTCTCCATGTCACTCTACCTTTCCATGTCATCCACGTGGGTTCACTAAAAGGGGCACTTTCAAAAAGGCAAGTGAGGTCAACCATGAATCCATGTGGCACTCTTTCACAATTCTATGGCTTGAAATGGGACCCACCTTGATAGACCCATGGACTCCATAGAAATCATGTCTCATGTCAAGCTATTGTGATTCTGCAACTAGAGAATGGGTCCCTTACAATGAGCTCGCCGACTCATGGAGCGAAGTAAAAAGGTGTCAGGTGTCATACTTTTTCCATTCCATAGCTCTTATTAGTACTTGCCTTTAGGAAATACTATTGTAATGAGTTTTGTTTTTCTTAGTTAATTAGTTATTAATAAGTTAGTTTTCAACCAATCAAAAGCAATAATTTATTTTGAAAAAAAAAAAATCAATTTTGTAAAGTGAACTTGCAAAATATTTAATTTTATAAATTATAAAAATGATTTCTCGTCAATATGATTGGCTAAGAAGTTTTGTGTGTTATTGATGGATTTTGAGGAAAAGTGAAAATGAACTATTATTTTGCCTATTTTTCAAGAAACTAAACTATTATTTTGCCTATTGTTTTGTTAAAATTTTATCATTTATTGCCATTGCTTATTAATTACATGTTTCATTAGCGTACTCGTTGATTTAGTGTGCAAAAAATATCACATTGAAACTATTGATCTAGTAGCTACCATGACTGATGGCGAATGGGAAGAGAAAATGTCGGTGTTATCTTCATCCGCTCAGTTCAAACGTAGGTCAACAAAACCACTTTGGTCAACTATGGTAGAGTTATCAACTAGCTGATAGAATCACATCCTCAATACTCACTAGATAAACAACTAACAGTCATCCCCTCGATCCCCTCAGGCATATCGCCTACCCGTTTGTGTCATTTGACCCATAACAATATTTATATTACGGTGCATTCTTCCAAGTGTTTTAATAAATAAAAGTATTTGTTTAAATTTTAATTATTGTGAAAAGGTTTTGATTTTGTTTATGTAATTTTTTAATTTTAAAAAATATATATTAATTTTTTAATTTTAAAAAAAAATTATTAATTTTTTAATATTAAATATTAAATGTTTATATGTTTATTTTGTTGTGTTTTAAATTTTTATTTATAATCACAATATTTTAAGATGTCATATATTGAAATATCTATACTAAAATATCTATCTAGATAGGTTTAAATTTATGAACACAAATAGATAATTAGATAGATAAGAAAAATAAAAAGATAATAAACTTCTTCTTATTGTAGTGTAAATAATATAAATGAGATTGGATGTAATGATGAAATGGAAGAGGAACAAAATAGCCTAATAATAAATTATAACTATTATTTATGACAATTAATAGATTTAATTTTTTATATTTCACATAAATTATAACATACATATTGTTATTTAATAAAACTATTATATAAATTTTATGTTTAAATAATTATTATTTAATTCTTTCATATACTTATACTATATAATCATTTCATTTTATTTATATTTTATTTAATATAAAATAATTAAAATATATATATTTTTAAAATTTATTATATATAATCAATAAATATTATTTAATATAATATAGTTTAATAAATTTATAGTGTATTATACATATTATTATGTAACATAATTATTAGATAAATATTATATTTATATAATTATCATTTTTTCTTTTAAATATATTATACTATCATTTGATATTTTTTTTTTTTTGATATTTATAATATCTTTATAATATTTAAAATTTTAATATATAATTGATTTTTATATAATATAATTAAGATAAAATTAATAATTATTAATATTAATATAAATGCATGTAACTACCTTTTATTTCATTAAGTTAGAATATAGGCACACATTATCATACAATTTACATTATAATAATTAATTAATTATTTAATTTTAATAAAAATTAAAATTAATGTGACATTTTAAAATATTATGATAATACTATAATTAACAAAATTAACATTTAATTTTATTCACATTAACAAAACTTATTTTTTATTAAATTTAAAATACTATAAAGGAAAGTACTAGCCACTACGTGGCACTTGTTTACTTTAAGTAACCAAGCTCTCACGGACATGTAGAAACCAATAAAAAGACATGTCACTCTTCTGCTAATCTGCAACCTTCACTTTCACAATAATATAGAGCATGTGGACTTGCAAAACGACTAAACTCATGACACATAGCAGAAAGTGGGTTTGTAGAAAGGTATAAGCGCAGAAGCACTTAAGTTATTCTAATTTGCACATGCAAAAATTAGGACAAGACGTTGCTAGGAAAGAGAAGGGGTCGATAACTTAACGAGATAAAAAAATTTCACTCATTACTTAAAGCACCAAAAAATGAGAAAGCGAGTCAACAAAGAAATAGAACTAAAGTACTAGCACTTGCGTCTATAAGAAGTTCAAGGGATACACTGATAGGTAATTAAAGATAAAATTTAAATGTAT
The DNA here is from genome assembly GCA_007258455.2 of Sequoia sempervirens. NCBI lineage: Eukaryota > Viridiplantae > Streptophyta > Pinopsida > Cupressales > Cupressaceae > Sequoia > Sequoia sempervirens. The sequence continues at coordinate 50,099,156 of VDFB02000009.1, read as the reverse complement.
CTTGATATTCCATTAAGTGTGTTTATTATAGCAAAAAAGGGGCATAGATCCCAACAAGTAAAGCTTCTAACTCATTACTAGATAGATTTTTTTTGGAACATGGAAAAATGGAATTAAATAGCTTGCAATTACAAAAAAAAAAACTAATTTCATCAATAACATTGAATATTAAGAGTAGCTAAGCACTGATTTCATGAGGATTTTATGCATTGGTGCAACAATATATTGGATTTGGATATTACATTTATTCAATAGGATTAAATTAAAAAATAAACAATGTACAATTGAGGGGAAGTTGGAGCCAATGGGGAGAAACACTAGCATTAATTTCTTAAATGAATGCTAGTACAAAAGTGCTCAACAAAAGACATCCACCATTTAGCATACAACAAAAAAATGGAATAAAAGAGCGCCAATGAATTGAAACTCCAAAATTTCTTGATTAATTACTTAATAGATGTAGGGACTTGTAAGACCTTATAAGGATTTTTATTATCAATGTGACATAGAAGAGTCAATACAAAAGAGAGTTTTAACCAGTGGCCATAAGACCTCTTTGATTCACACACGTACATATAAATAGAGGAAACAAAAACCTAATATGTTACACACACATGAAGACATGGATATGTTGCAAATGAGATCAAATTTTCCATGAACATACAATACAACTTAACAGTGTAAACACATTCCAACATAGGTCATATTTTCTATTAATTCAGGAGCTTTATTTAACAAGATACCCAGTGAATGGTATAATGCAATGCTTTGTGATTTTCCAAATCCCTATGACTGTACACTTATGGAACATTTGATCTTTATGTAACCTACTTATCATTTTTATCCCTACACAATCTACTAAAACTCACAAAAGTACCAACGTCCATATGGATGATTAATTTCTTGAACAACTTCCTTAATAATCATTGTAGAAAATTACCAGTCCTGGTATTGTTATTTGTTTTTCTAAGCTACTATTGACTTCCCAAACATATGAGGGTTCCTATCTATTGCAAGGTGTGACCCTTGGTATTCCTTGTAACACTAAGCACTTGGGTTTGTGACATGGTCTAACCACCTCCTGTGGTTCTTAACTGAAGCTTGTATCGGGCATTGACAGGTCGATCTTTTGGTGCAACGACAAGTCCAACAATTGGTATCAGAGCTGGTCACAGGTTCAAACCCCATGCTTGTGCTGGGGGGATTGTTGCAAGGTGTGACCCTTGGTCTTCCTTGCAACACTAAGCACTTGGGTTTGTGACATGGTCTAACTACCTCCTATGGTTCTTAATCGAAGCTTGTATCGGGCATTGACAGGTCAATCTTTTGGTGCAATGACAAGTCCAACACTAGCATCTACAATAAGCCTCAAATATTTCATGGTGTTCATATGGACAATAATCTCAGTATTGACATATGTTCTCATTTAAAAAAAATGGTTGTAGGTGAAGAGGATTTGAATACATTTTTAAAAAATGGTTGTAGGTGAAGAGGTTTTGTATACATATGGTGATATGGTTGTATTGAAATTAAAAAAATACAATAAAAACTTTGTTGTTTCCTTTAATCAGAAATAGAAGATATACATTTGTCTATGCTTTTACAAGCAATAATTAGCTTGCTATTTTATTGTGGTAAAACTGCATTTGAAATCATGAGTAAGGAGAACCATAAATAGATCTAATAAAATTCCTAAATAATGAAATTTTTCTTAGGGTCTCAACTTAGCCATTTAGAGCACTGCCATTAGACAGCCTCAATAAACAACAAAAAAATCTCCTCTAGTCATAGGCTTGTGCGAGGAGTGGATGTTTCACCTCACACCCCTCTTTGTGTGGCCAAATCTACCAGTATGTTGCCCTGGTACCTGGGAGTGCACAACCTCCCCTCCATTCCTTTGTCAACCCACCAAATGGCATAAAGGGTAGGTGAATGTCTGCAACCAATGACCAAGATGCATGAATACCTGTGTGGTTGGTGTCACACTCTTTTCCCCATACCCTTTTCTTTCTATTTTCACATCTTCTTCATCTCAGGTCTCTTAGGAATACAAGTGGTGAAACATAAGACTATTGGAACTAAAGGTTTTAAAAGAAAACATAAAGAAAAATGTTAGGGTTCGTAGATGCTTCTTAGGTAGTTGCTTAACGACTAAAAACCTAGAATTGTTTTAGAGCAGCTAACAAATACCAAAAATAAATAAAACTCCCTAGACCATGGCAAGTGACTTACCTCAAGATTCTACACAAAATTGTGTCGTTCCATCTATGATGTCGATGAGAGGAAAAGGGCAGATTTTGCAGGAAAAAATATAAAACCCTACCACAATAGAAATGGGAAGAGTTTGTTGGATAAACTATGAAGTCCCACCACAATAGATTTTTTTTAATGAGATGAACCAAAACCAATTTCCCTACAGCTATTGCTTCAATCTATTCATAGTAAATATTAATGGCACTGCATTTACATTGTCAGTAGATATTAACATCATTGCATTCTATTAGCCAGCTGGATTTTTATACGAATTTAATGAGTGGAGATTTGATACGATTTTTAACAAGTGTGGATTTGATGTGGAGCCGTGTCTACAAAAATGGATAATTGAAAAATGGTTGCCGAAAAACAATTCAACAACATGATTCAATTTTTTGACTAAAATTTTTGCATCTAATGGTATTCCAGGTGTGTGAGACAGGTATGTCAAGTGAATGTGGACTGGCAAGTCTACAATAAAATCCTATCAGCTAACAAGGTTCAACTAGGGATTAGGGTTTTTAGGTTATTTTACAACCCTAATAGATTTTAATGTATTTTTTTGTGCATCCCTACAAGAATGACAAGAATTTGCAACTTTGAAGCACAATAAGGGCAGAGAGCCAGAATTCTAAAAATACACTATCAGGTAGTTGGAATTTTAGAGCTCAATTTATTTAGGATGTCAGTGATAACCCAATATGTAGCAACACTAACTTCCAAAGTGGAGGGGTTTCTTTTAGGATTGATGGTCACCACCTTTATATTTTCCTTGATATTTTGGATGGTGAGGTTTGCAAGTTCATTCCAAGGATATTTTTATCCTTGAAAACTCAATTATTGCATTCTTTCTAGAGATCCCAAACAATAAGAAGGAAGGCTTGCCACCACAACTCAGAAAGAAGGGGATGGTTGAATAGGGGGTTCCAATAGCCAAATATATTATTTTTCCTCCTATGCCAAACCCAACTAAGAAGGAACTTTAACTATATTTTTTGATGAACTCTTCAGGAGTATTCATAATGAAAAAGGATATGATCAATGGTTTATTCCTCCTCTTCACAAAGGAAATGCCTATTAACAAGCTGAATTCCTCTCTTTTGAAGATTGACAAGAGAGAATATTCTTGTGACAAGTTATCCACAAGAAGAATATAACTTTGGGAATATTATTATCCTTCAATATATTCATCCAATTAAATTGAGAGGCCCAATTCTAGAATAAAATATTGTATCTAGAATTGATCGTATAATTACCATCTTTTGAATCTTCCCAATCTAGAGAGTTAGAAGAATTAATTCTGTAGAACCTCTAATTAGCAATAATTGTAAGAAGTCCACTAGTAGCCAAATAGAGTGGAGGATCATACCAATTGGGATCAATTCTCCAATTAGGGGGTTTGAAGGAATGATCCTAGTAATATTTCACCTTGTAGCCCAATCTCCTACAAAGACCAGTTTTGATGGTCGAACAAAACAATTGAAATTCAAAGTCTAAAGGTGAGATCCAAGAATCTTCCTAGAACCTCACCAAATCCCCATTACCAATCTTCTAGAAGGCTCCTTGTCTTATGATTTCCTTAGTTTTGTGAAGGTTATTCAAAATAGTAGACCCTTTAGGAATATGATTATTATGCAGGAAAGAGATACCATCACCTCAATTTAAATACTTAGCTCTTAGGATATTGATCCATTCATAATCTTGTTTAATCAAATGCTAGCCGATTTTAGAGAGGAGAGCCAAATTCATCTATCTAGTCTTTCTAATATCTAGGATTCCATTCTTTTTTTCTAAACAAACCATTTCCAAATTCACAATGCAGATTTGATTCTTTTCTTTAGTTCCATAATAGAGAAACCTTCTTTGGATTTGTTCCAGTTTATCAATCCAAGCAGCAAGCATTATGAAAAGGGAAAGGAGGTAGACAATGATACTTTGTAGGGTAGCTTTGAGGAGTTGGAGTTTTCCAACATTGTTGAGAAGAGCACCCTTCCATGTAGCCAACTTCATTTACACCCTTTCCAGAAGGTTGGACTGAATTGAATTGTCAACTTTACCAGTGATTAAATTCATTCCCAAATAAGAGGAAGGGAGAAGATGAGTTTGACACTTAAGAACATTGGAAATTTTGAGTTATAGAGGAGGAGGTACATTTAGGAAGAAAACAACACTTTTATCTAGGTTAATGTTTTGGCTAGAAGAAGAGACAAAATCAGAGAGGATTCTAACCCAACCCTTATCTTCTACTATTGTAGCTTCCCTATGAAGGATGTTATCGTCAATGAACTGTTGATGGGAGATTGACTGCAAAGAAGAGGAAGGAGAGAAACCCTTGAGGCTTTCCCTAGTGATCCCCTAAACAATGTACTGACCCAGGACCTTCACTAACATAATGAAAAAATAGGAGAGAGGATCCCCTTACCTAACCCCCAAATGTAGCGAACTGGCCATGAGGAGAACCATTTATGAGAATTGATAACATCGGGGAGGATACATATGCTTTGATTAATCTAATTATTTTTCCTTTGAATCCAAATCTCTTAAGGACTTGGAAGACAAAGCTCCAAGAAACTTTATCATAATCTTTGGAGATGTCTAGATTGAGGGCCATACTTTCCTTGTTTTCTTTTTCCATGTAATGGAGAGTTTCATGGACAAAAATAATGACCTCAATGATTTTCCTTCTTGGAAAAATCCTTTCTAATCACTATGGATCAATTTATCCAAGAAATGTTTTATTTGATTGAGTAAAAGTTTAGAAAAAATCAAGTGTAGATTGTATTAAAAAGGCTTATAGGTCTTAAATATGAAAAACTATTCACCCCATAACTTTTAGGGATAAGGACTATGAAGGTATTATTAATCTCCTTGAGGATACTAGCTGAGGATTGGAATACTCTAATCGCTTGAACAATATCTATGACGATTATGTCCCAATAGTTTTGAAAATGTATTGGATGGAACCCATCAAGACCAGGAGATTTGGAAGGGTTAAGGGAGAACACAATAGCTTTTATTTCTTCAACAATGTCACTTCATTCCATGGCCACTAGATCAGAAGTGGATAGAGAGTTGGGGATGACCTACAACAATTGGTCAGCTATAAGGTCTAGATGAGTAGATTTTTTAGGAGGTTTAAGGAGGTCCATAAAATTTTTGATTCCTTCTTGAGATATCTCTTCTTCCTTGGAGAAGTTGGAACCATTAGCACTAATCAAATTAGTTATTCAATTCCTTTTTATGTGTTTGATAGTCGATAGATGGAAAAACTTAGGAGTTCTTGTCTCCTTTTATCCATTGGTTTCTGGATCAATGTTTCCAATAGAATTCCTCTTTCTCTATAAAGTTATGAAGATCACTCAGAAGTAACTTATCCCTCTAGGATAAAGCTTTTGAAGCTCCACCTCTATCCATTTCCATTTGAAATTTCCTAAGTTGGTCCTTTGAGGTTGATTTATGAGTCAAAATGTTACCAAAGGAGTTTTTATTCCAAGATTTCAAGTTTCTTTTGATTTTTTTAAGCTTGAAGGTGATTCTAAACATCACAACACCATTTACATCAATAGTCCACCATTCCAATAGGAGCCTTGTGAGATTAGGGTGATGATTTCACATTAATTCAAATCGAAAAGGATAGTTGAATTTATTACTAGGGGTATTTCATTTGAGAATCAAAGGGGTGTTATCATAACCCACTCTTAGTTGGGAGGAGAGGGAACAATATTTGACCACATCCTAAATAAAATCAATGTTGATGAGGTGTTAGCTTAATTAAATAATTAAAATTATTTAATTAATATGGAAATTGATGAGAAATGATGATTAGTTAGACGAAATGTGTTAGTCATTTTTAGGTGTCTATAAAAAGATATATATAGCATCATATGAAGAGGGATTTTTTTAATATGAGATGTGAGTAGTAATTCATGTGGATGTTGTATATGGTCTTGGATAAGTTGTATTAATTCTAACCTTATGAAGTTGAAAGGACTTGATATTTTTGTTGATAGTCATATTTCGGCTTGTTCATGTCCTTGCATTAATATGTGTGTTAGTTGTTATAAAGGATGTGTTATGAATATTAATTATCTTTAAATGATTATTTGGCATGTGCCTATTATTGATAATATGCATTGTGAAATCTATTCCATGTATTTGAATATTTTGAATCTATGATTTCATGTTTATGATAAGTGTTACTAAAGGAATGAACTAAGAAAGATAATCATTAATATTATGTTTTTCCATACTTTATATTATGTATGTTGTTTCTTTTGTTTAACTAATGGATTGGGGGGAAAGGGACATCCTCATGGTGGGTTCAAATCCTTCCCCAATCAACAACTAAAGCATGGTATCTTGGAGGATTAGCTTGCAAATTGATCTTGGAGTTATTCATATGCTAAATTGTGGTGTACATTATTTTTAGACCACTTGTATATATGTGATCATAATCATGGTCTATTATATTCTTATCATGGATGAGGGTTGTATTTTTGATCCCTTGTATATCTTGGTTATTAAATAATGTTATTGTCATTGTTGAGTACTAGATACATATTTTTGAGACTCATATTATTACAATGTACTTGAGATGTACTTCCTTATTGTACTACTTGATTAGGAGTTATATATATAACGTGGATTCTTATTAGATATCACTTGCATGACTTGCATATCATTGTAATATTTTTTCATTGAAATTAATGAAAGCATAACAAATTCCCTTCCAATTTTCAATTACCTAGATCTCAGATTGTGCAAGGTAAGAGCATATAGTGTCAGGATTGCAATTATACTTGAAATGAAGTAGTTGAAAGTAATCCACTTATCTAGTGGGAGCTAACTTAGAACTTCCACTTTTAAGTGGGAAAGCTCAAACAATACTAAAAATGTAAAGCCAACTTTGCCACTTTTCAATGGTGAGTGAATACAACAAGAAAGAACAACTCCCACTTTTCAATGGTGGGTGAATACAATAAGCAAGAGAAACTCTTTTTATTTTCAGCGGTGAGTGAGAACCAATGAGCCACTTATTCAATGGGGTAAGTAAAAACAAGTAACAAGAGCAAAATCACTGGTGGTACTACCACCAAGTGTTACAATGTTAGCTCTTACAATTCATTCCAAACCAAATATATATTTTTGTTGTCACAAATATTAATGTAATATAGAGTTGATTAAAACACCCTAAATGAACCTTCAACTCAAGAAACTAACCACCCAACATTGTACCTTAGAATATGGCAAATGGAAGTCTAGTACAAGTATAAAACTACATTTTAGCAATCTGGACAGTGAGATAGATGACTTAGGAAACTTCACCTAGCTACCTCCAACATGCAAAAATGATCACCAACTACATTAGCTCCCAAACACCAATGCCAACTCACACTAAAACTCATGAAAAGAGTCTATCACTATTCTAGAAAGGTATATCAGACATTTGCAAGTCTGAAACTATAGTTGCAGTAGGTAGAAACAATGGTATGGCCCCCTAAGAAGCACTCCAAATTCCGCACTCAACACTCCTGCAATCTAAAAAGGAATCACAAAAAAATGTAATGCTAAAACACATCAAAATAGTCCATAGTAGAAAACCCAAACTAAAACTTCAAATCATCTCCAATGGTGATTCTTGGCTATAATCACACCATAGTCTAGCTAGGGAATATCTTGCAATTATAAAACTATAAATTTTCATCCTCAAAGATTGAAGAGAACCAAAGCCATTTTGGCAAGTATAACATTATCATTCTTTAGCCTATCCAAATGAGCCCCCAACACCTCCTTTTATAGCTTTTTTCATTTCTTTTTCAAAAAATGTTTTTTCTTTTTCATAGCTTTTTCAAAAAGGTGTTTCTTGCTTTTTTGTAGCTTTTTCAAAAGTACTTTTATTTTTTCGAAAAAAGCATCCTTTTTCTTTTTTGTCTCTTTTTTTTCTAAAAAAACACTTTTTGCTTTAAATTAAATAATCATTATGTGCAAACATTTAATCGGATTTCCAACAAGTTATTACACTAAGTTGTCCTTTAATTATTTCTCAACATTAGAATCCAAGTTGTGGAAAGTTCTAAAACACATTGGAATCCAAATTTGACCATGCTAATATGATACTAAGACAATAGGTGAATAATAAAATCCAATTTGGTGAGTTACTATAAATAAACATGCTCTCCAAGAAGCTTGGAAAACACCCCAAAAGTCATAAAACACTTTAAAGAGAGTGTCATTCAGATCACTATTGCCCATATAGCTCATTTCCAACCAAAAAAAACCTTCTAACTTTGAAATCAAATCCTCTAAGATATTTGGAGTCCCCTTGCCTTACCAATTAGCCCACAAGAACTCAAGAAATAAGCTAACAATCTTCAAACTGATTAGGTATGAGAAAGGGGACATTACAACTTATAATATTTTGTTAGCATTGTGATGTTTATCTTGGCTAATGATTTATAAATTTCATGGGTGCATTTTTAAGGTTCTTGCAAAATTATAATTTTCCCTTATGAAGCTCATTATGACCTCTTGATGATACCATCCTAAAAGGAAAAAGGGGTTTCATCCTTTGATCATCAAAATTAAAAGGTTTTTGTCCTCATATTTGGTTTCTCAAATATTAGGCTTGAAAAAATATGGATAGGGGTTTTTGTTGGTGTAGAATGAGTGATACCTCCAAATAGAGTCTTTGTGGCCCTTAATACCTAGAGAAGGATGTCAAAACCTACACTAAATTCCATGATTATCTTATTGGTATGTAGTAGAGAATGTCCATACCTATCATATATCATTTTCCCTTGAATCACACTTGAGACCATACCCATGTGAGCTTTGATGTACCAAGAAGGAATATGGGGGATTTTTTCTAATGATATATAAATGACCTCTCAATCAAATTGTTGGTGTGACATTGTGAGAAGAAACATGGTGATTGTGTGATATATCAATCACCCATTCCCTTGATGTCATTATCTTCAATATCATTATGTATAAATTATCTTGTTGTGATGTGCAAAGGTACCTAAAGGCAAGAGGAAACCCTTCTCCATATTATTGTAACTATGAAATCCACTAGAAAAATGACCTAAGGATGGCTTTAGGACCATTGGGGCTTGAAACCCTAATCCCCACATTAATGGTTGCATGGGTGTCTTGATCTTTCTTCATCACTAGGAGTACAACTAGATCCATACTCTAAGATGAACAATGGTTTTTGGGCAGAAAACCCTTTTGGACTAGATGCAACATCAAATTAGGTCAATAATGGTATCTTGGATCATGTAAGGAGATAGTTCGAAGTGAATAGTGTAAATGTGAAATTTTGAATTTCTAGGGTTGGAGGTACCTCATGTCTCTTATCACTTTTTGGGGATCAAAATTTGATGGTACCATGGGAAAGGTGCTCAAGTAAGGGGAAGGCCAAATATCTAACTTCGATGGATGAATCACTGTAAGGATTAGGGATTCAAGGTTTGGGTAGGAGGCATGCTAGTAGGAACAAGTTTAAAACTTTGACAAAGGGAGAAGAGCAAGGTTTGGGAGTGTGAAATATGAGATACCCAATAAGGAATATATCTAAACTTATGGTCTCAATGTGATACCAAAGTATAAAGTGTCAAGGATTGGATTTAAAGAGTATAGCATACTAGGTACCCAAATAAGAATATAGATGAACTTGTGATCAGAATAAGGTGACAATGTAACATGATGGTGATCGAGGTTGAAGCATACTTCATAATAGGTATCCAAGTAAGGGGAAGGCTGAAATTTTGACTCTGACATGGTACTTAGTGCAAAGGGTTGAGGAGTCAAGTGTTTAGAAATTAGGGGGATCATGAAAATGGTATATAAGTAAGGAAAGTTTGATGCTTCAACAAGTATAAAGGAAAATCAAAGTAGGGAAAAAAATCATACCAAGAAAGGAAACATAAAAACTCTAAAAACTTGTTCAAACTTAGTAAATTTAAAATAACTCTCCACTTAGAATTTTTTGAACCCAATAAAAGCCGAATGGATGAAAAGGGAGAAGACATATGCAAACTTTGGCCAAGGGAGACACTAGAAATGTGGATTAGGCCTTTGGTCCACAAACATAAATTCATGTAAAGACCTAGCCATGAGAGCAAATTTTTTTAATATACAAGATAAAATAAGCCTGTATGAATATCAAAAACCACATTCAAATAGCCACATGAAGATTAAATTATACCATCATAATATCACATAATTAGACAAAAATGGAAGATTGTAATTTGGATACCTAGAACTGTGAAAGTGATATGGATTGGTCATGAGTAGCATCCCTATTACTTGGATTTCCTTTTTGCATCCTCATGAGGTGCAATAAACCCAACCAAGCAAACCATTTCCTTGTCCACCCCAACCAAGTGGAACTGGAAAGCTATCCAAAGAATAAACCTATAAAGGGCCAAGGTCTTCAACTCATGTTGTAATTGGCTTGGGTCAAGGCTCACTTGTGTGGAGAAATTAGTGCATCTCAAACTACACTATGGGTCCTTTCTCAACACAACAATGTCAAGTGCAAGATGTGAGGATCACACCTACCCCTCTAGTACATATCAAATAAAAGGAATGTCAATGTATTGCACACTACATTGTGGGTCCTATCCATTTTCAACCATTTTCACCAATAGGGTGGTGATAAGCATTGGTGTTAGGTATATATTGGTCAATTAGGAAGAGGATTTGATGCATCCCATACTACACTATGGTTCCACCCTCCATCCCAAGGTCTTATGAGCACAAGAGAGAATTTCCAAGTAGTGAACCTACCATGGTCTAGTGGATTCCAACTTCAATCACCTATAAGCCACCAACGACAAGTCTATCCACCCATGAAGAAGTAACTTCCAAAAAATATCACATTGTGACCTTGGTGATTTTCAGCTATCTTCTTCACAACTCAAGTAACACTTGGCATCGGTCACTCTAGTGCTATAAGTGATTGTCAATGATCCCTCCCGATACAATAGTTAGCTTTGGCTACCATTAGTTGCATGGTAGGGTACCCGCCTATACAACTGTTAATGTATAATAACTAGGATAACTCTTCGCAACCTTCACCTCCATGAACCAAGTGAATGCTAACTAATCCCTAATATTAGCATATACATCGATCATTCTCATAGTCCAATGACTACCCACTACTGAATTTGGCTTCATTTTCCGACGAATGTTTGTCGGTCGTTCGACAAATATTTGTCGGAAAAGCGATGAAATGACGAAAATAATTTTGTCACTATTTTTTCGTCGAAATTCCGATGATGCATTAAACATCGAAATAACAGTGCAGATTCATCAGTCGTCGGCATCATTAAATGACTCGGATGTTCATCAGAATATCAATGAAAACTTCGTGTATCCACTGACGAATTACAACCAAAATGCAATTGCAATGGCTCTTCTGAAGCGTCAAAAAAACACCAGAAGTTCGTTGCCATTTTGACGAAATGGGAAAGGAGTTATGACGAAGCCTTCATTGCAGCTAAGCAACTTCATCAGACCTTTTATGTGATTCATTGGTAGTGTTCGTTGAAATTGCGACGAAATGGGCAAGGAGTTACGATGAAGCCTTTGTCGCAGCTAAGCAACTTCATCAGACCTTTTATGTGATTCATCGGTGGCCTTCGTCAACATTGCGAAGAAATGGGCAAGGAGTTACGACGAAGCCTTCATTGCAACTAAGCAACTTTGTCAGACCTTTTTTGTGACTCTTCGGTGACCTTCGTCGAAATTGCAACGAAATGGGCAAGGTATTACGATGAAGTCTTTGTTGCAGCTAAACAACTTCGTCGGACCTTTTTTGTGATTCGTCGATGGAATTCGTCAAAATTGCGACGAATTGGGCAAGGAGTTACGATGAAGCCTTCATCGCAGCTATAACAACTTCGTCGTACCTTTTTGGTGATTCGTCGGTGGTTTTCGTCAAAATTGCTACGAAACAATGCAATTTTTTTTAAAAAAAATATTCGTTGAAATGTACCATCATGGAGGCTCTTGGCGATGACCACCGAAGCCAACCTATCGGTGAGAGATCAATCATCGACACATGATAGAAAACTCACTATGATAGTCCACTTCTTGTCGATGACTTCTGTCAGCAAGACAAATCCAATGTCACACCAATCTGACCTCTTTAGGAGTTTTGAACACTTATGGTTATCAACAAGACATTATGAGGGTCTCGCCGATTAAACAAGTATCTAAGAGAAAGTAAACAAATGGAACCTATTAATTTTTTTATTTTGGGGTTCTTTAAATCATAGAATAGATACCATCTTCTTGTGTATAATGTACTTATATTCATATTTGAATTCGAGACCAATTGTCATTACACATTCCATTTTACTTGCATAGAGTATTCTATAAGAAATATATTGATAATTCCAAATGATTTATGGTGTTGTACAACTCTACCTATCATCACAGTTCTGTTGTTCCCCCCGAGAGAATCCTGCAAAGACAAGTTTACAATACCGAGTCAAATAATATGAAAAAGACTTCCATACAAATTAAATGATTATTCTCACAATGGAAATTGTCTAATTACAACAACAATTCCATGAAAGGTTATCCATGCTTCATAAGAGATAATTGATCATACATACAGACTGCAAGATGCATAGAAAAAGCATTCCACTTGAGAACAACCAAGGGCTAACAAGGGAAGGAGTTAAGAAACAACTCTACCTATCATCACAGTTCTGTTATTCCCCCCGAGAGAATCTTGCAAAGACAAGTTTACAATACCAAGTCAAATAATATGAAAAAGAATTACTTCCATACAAATTAAATGATTATTCTCACAATGACAATTGTCTAATTACAACAACAATTCCATGAAAGGTTATCCATGCTTCATAAGAGATGACTGATCATACATACAGACTGCAATATGCATAGAAAAATCATTACACTTGAGAACAACCAAGGGCTAACAAGGGAAGGAGTTAAGAAACAACTCTACCTATCATCATAGTTCTGTTGTTTCCCCTGAGATAATCCTGCAAAGACAAGTTTACAATACCAAGTCATATAATATGAAAAAGACTTACTTCCATACAAATTAAATGATTATTCTCACAATGGAAATTGTCTAATTACAACAACAATTCCATGAAAGGTTATACATGCTTCATAAGAGATGATTGATCATACATACAGATTGCAAGATGCATAGAAAAAGCATTACACTTGAGAACAACCAAGGGCTAGCAAGGGAAGGAGTTAAGAAAAAACTCTACCTATCATCACAGTTTTGTTGTTCCCCCCGAGAGAATCCTGCAAAGAAAAGTTTACAATACCAAGTCAAATAATATGAAAAAGACTTACTTCTATACAAATTAAATGATTATTCTCACAATGACAATTGTCTAATTACAACAAAAATTCCATGAAAGGTTATCCATGCTTCATAAGAGATGACTGATCATACATACAGAATGCAAGATGCATAGAAAAAGTATTCCACTTGAGAACAACCAAGGGCTAACAAGGGAAGGAGTTAAGAAACAACTCTACCTATCATCATAGTTCTGATGTTCCCCCCGCGAGAATCCTATAAAGACAATTTTACAATACCAAGTCAAGTAATATGAAAAAGACTTACTTCCATACAAATTAAATGATTATTCTCACAATGGAAATTGTCTAATTACAACAACAATTCCATGAAAGGTTATCCATGCTTCATAAGAGATGACTGATCATACATACAGACTACAATATGCATAGAAAAAGCATTACACTTGAGAACAACCAAGGGATAACAAGGGAAGGAGTTAAGAAACAACTCTACCTATCATCACAGTTCTGTTGTTCCCCCCGAGAGAATCCTGCAGAGACAAGTTTACAATACCAAGTCAAATAATATGAAAAAGACTTACTTCCATACAAATTAAATGATTATTCTCACAATGGTAATTGTCTAATTACAACAACAATTCCATGAAAGGTTATCCATGCTTCATAAAAGATGACTGATCATACATACAGACTGCAAGATGCATAGAAAAAGCATTACACTTGAGAACAACCAAGGGCTAACAAAGGAAGGAGTTAAGAAACAACTCTACCTATCATCACAGTTCTGTTGTTCCCCCCGAGAGAATCCTGCAAAGACAAATTTACAATACCAAGTCAAATAATATGAAAAAGACTTACTTCCATACAAATTAAATGATTATTCTCATAATGGAAATTTTCTAATTACAACAACAATTCCATGAAAGGTTATCCATGCTTCATAAGAGATGAATGATCATACATACAGACTACAAAATGCATAGAAAAAGCATTACACTTGAGAACAACCAAGGGCTAACAAGGGAAGGAGTTAAGAAACAACTCTACCTATCATCATAGTTCCGTTGTTCCCCCCGAGAGAATCCTGCAAAGACAAGTTTACAATACCAAGTCGAATAATATGAAAAAGACTTACTTCCATACAAATTAAATGATTATTCTCACAATGGCAATTGTCTAATTATAACAACAATTCCATGAAAGGTTATCCATGCTTCATAAAAGATGACCGATCATACATATAGACTGCAAGATGCATAGAAAAAGCATTACACTTGAGAACAACCAAGGGCTAGCAAGGGAAGGAGTTAAGAAACAACTCTACCTATCATCACAGTTCTGTTGTTCCCCCCGAGAGAATCCTACAAAGACAAATTTACAATACCAAGTCAAATAATATGAAAAAGACTTACTTCCATACAAATTAAATGATTATTCTCACAATGGAAATTGTCTAATTACAACAACAATTCCATGAAAGGTTATCCATGCTTCATAAGAGATGACTGATCATACATACAAATTGCAAGATGCATAGAAAAAGCATTACACTTGAGAACAACCAAGGGCTAACAAGGGAAGGAGTTAAGAAACGTTTTGATTGAAGAGAAAATGTGTAGGGAAAAGGATGAGCAATGTCAAGAGAACAGAGCTTGTAGAACATATTCTTGACCTAATCAAGCTCTTGAACAACTTAAACAAAATTAAAATACTAACACATACATAAGACATGTAATGAACTTCCAATATCTGCTATCTTTTTCATTAATGCAGAGGTAGGTAAAGGAGAAATAATTATAATTGTAACACTATTCATAGTCCAGTAAATTATGTTTGTAATTTGTGTTCAATGGACCTCAGTTTTATCATTATACTACCCATCTAATACCATATTTTAATCTAGGGTTCAACTATCTCAGATCTAAAGAAGCACCTTCAATTAACCATTTAAAGTACTATAAAATAAGGTAAGACTTTTACTTGAGAAAGATTGGGTATAGTTGTAGGATTAAAATTCTCACAATCATCAAGATTTATTGGCACACAGACACAACCTGCAACATATGAAGTAATGGATGACTACAAGTTAGTGAAATGGTCCTTAATATGTGAGTGGTTTGAAAATTGATTGGTAGAAAATAAGGTTACAAACAAATCTACATGAAAAATTATGAGGACAATCTACTGTAATCACCAAAATAGATGAAAAGTGCAAAGGAAAGAGCCGAGCTACATCTCTAGAGCCTAAAAAAAATATGCAAGAAACATAAAAAAAAGAACAAACTAGTTTTTGGATGAATACAAAATGGTGCCTTCAACAAGTGATTCATATGCTTTCACACCTGACAGGACATTAAGAATATTTTAGTCTTCCTCTGTGAAATTAACTACTTACAAAATAAACCCAGAAACCAATATTATATACCTCCATGTCTAGTCGAGGGTAGGTATAAGAGAAAAAAAATTCTTCAATGCAATGCCAAAAAATATCAATGTGTGTGTAGGTTTGTATTCCTCAAAATATCATTTCACTGCCTAAGGAAAAATACCAAAGTGATGTTTTAAATTTCAATCTTCACATAGGCTCCCTTATTGCTACACATGCATATACAAGCATTATTTGAGCTCTAAACTATTCAAATATTAAG
The DNA here is from genome assembly GCA_007258455.2 of Sequoia sempervirens. NCBI lineage: Eukaryota > Viridiplantae > Streptophyta > Pinopsida > Cupressales > Cupressaceae > Sequoia > Sequoia sempervirens. The sequence continues at coordinate 50,082,930 of VDFB02000009.1, read as the reverse complement.
GATTTAATTAGCTATAAGATGGAAATTTGTTGTTTAGACATAATCCATCATATTTTACATATATTTATTCACTCCTAGTGCTTCAGATAAATTTGTGTAAATGAGACAAAATGTGAATCTTTTATGAAAAGAAAATTCTTAAAAGGAGGAGAGAGAAAAGGGTAGGGGGCAAGAGAATGCTTGAATGTATAGCAAAGTATAACATTTTATCATTATAACAATGAAACGAATCTTAAGTTTGAAGCATTAATATCATTTACAACATTTATGATCAAGAATGAATGTAAGTAGAGAAACTTTTGCATACCTGCAGATGGTACAAAATTTCATGGTTAAGTCGAAGCCTCCCATTAACAACAAGATCCAAATATCTGTGTATCTATCTCAATCGAGCCTCTAAACCCTTCAGAGCTATCAATTTTTCCACTAACATGTTATGCACAAAAGTCAAATTTTAGAGTTATGTCACCACTAAAAACATAAGAAACAGAGCTTTGAAACCAAATCCACACACAAAACAATGTGGTATTCATACAAATCCATACAAACAAACTAAACTCAGAACATTGGAATGGAAACAACTTCAAATTAGGATGCAGAGCATGGATTCAGGGTATAAAGAATCATTTGTCTGCCACCATAGAGAAAAGTTAGCACTTTCTTTCATCTTTGCATATTGGTTTGATGCTTCAAACGATGCATTTCTTATATTGAAAAGTGCATTACCTTATTGATCTTTTCTTTTTTTCGAGAATAGTTTAATATTCTCTACTCAACAGGGCCAACCACGTGATGGTGGAAGCTCATTTGGCTCCTCCCTGCCCCCCTCACATCACTCTCAATTCCCCATACCCAATCATATAACATTAATCATTCATTCATCCATTAATAACATATAACATTCATTCATTAACATATAACATTCATTAATTAACATATTCACATGCATTCATTAACATATAATATTCATTCTTTCAGTTTTTACATATTATCAAAAATATGGTTGTCATGATATGATTACAATCACTTTTTTTTGTTTCTTTTTTAAAGCTACAAAAATCTGAAGTGGAGTATCATTTTCTAAATCAATATTTGTCCCCCTTTAGTTGTTCTACCCTCGCTCATGATCTTAATGTTTTTCCTAGTTGTCTTCTCATGACGTGGATGCGCTACAAGGGGGTCTGCTAATAAGAAAGAAATGTTAAACTGATATGTTTTATTATTATTGTTACAAGTATTTCATTAATTAAAAGAACATTAGAGTGGTTCTCTTTACCTGATGGGTCCACATCATCCTCCTAAAATTTTGTTATAGACTCATGCTCAACATGTTGAACACCCTCTGAATCTGATGCAGTTGAAACATGAAAGGTTACATTAATTAATACACCAATTGAAATTAAATATGTTTAAGAGAACATGAGAGTGGTCCTCTTTACCTAATGGGGCCACATCATGTTGATCTTATTAGCTGATCATGCTCAACACGTTGATCACGCTCTACATGATCTAAAGTTGAAACATGAAAGGTTACATTAATTAATACACCAATTGCAATTAAATATGTTTAAAAGAACTTTAGAGTGGTCCTCTTTACCTGATGGGGCCACATCATGTTCCTGATCTTCTCTAGCCTAATCATGCTCAACATGTTGATCATGCTCTACATGCTCTAAAGTACCGATGCACACCATGACCTTCATCTGCAGGTTGTGCTCCACCCTCACCAAGCTGCATTCCAATGTCATGTGTAGTATTATCATTGCTTGAATGTTTAAAACAAATAGACATGTAATTACTTTATGGTGGAAATTAATATTGAATATATTTCACAAGTATTCAATTTTAAATAAACTTTATTGAGTTTATTTACCTGCATGTCGGATGTAGTGGAAGGTTGTGTTTGCCCAGTCAAGACTCTTAGGCATCCAGCCACAACTCCATAGCCTTGCTGGAAGGAAATCTTCAGGTCATCTTCTGTGGGAACTCTGTTGAATTCAGAGCCCTACATTTTTGCATAAGATCATGAATTTTGCTTCTATTGTTTGATAAAACCAAAATTGTTTTCAATTTATTATTTGGATACTATATTTCATTTATTGATACTTACAATTCGTGTGGCTAATTTCATATAACCACTAGAGCCAAGTTTGTGATGCCCGTGTTTTTCTAGTCTTTCCTTTGTTTCCTTCGATGTGTCAGGCAGCCTATGAAGAGTTTGAAATACGTTAGATTATGTAAAAAGAAAGAGTAATCAGTATATAATTACATTGTTGAAAGTATCACATACCCTTCTTGGCCCGGTGGTGTCTTTCCTTTTTTTCTTTTCAGCCTTCTCCTTTCCATCCGACACCAGGTCCTTCCACTCCCTCTCCGGAATCATGGGGGGATGCTCATAAGTTTTGTTCTTCTCTAAATGTGACCTATATTGGTCCCTCACATACTTTAGATAGGTACCAGATTTCTTAAGGACCTTGGTTTGGTTGAATGTTTTATCACCGAAGAGCACAACTAAACTGTTAATGAGCTCATCTTTTAAATCTTGATTTTGGGCATTCCACCTGTACGTATGGTGGGCCCAAAGAGCTCCAATGTAATATCACTTAGATGTTTATAAAAAAAATCATTTCCTGCAAAATGATCATGGGATCAATAGTCTAAAAAGAGCGATCAATAAGTAAATTTTGATGGGATTATATATAATAATAATTAAAACATTTTAAAGTACCTAGGACCTTCTCTATCTTTATGGGAACGAAATCCTCGGTCACCACAAATGTGACCGGAAATGTTCTCGTACTAGTAATACGGGAAGATCTAAGAAATGCTACTAAAATATCAACAATACTAGTGGCCTCTGCATCCCCAGGTACATGTCTTGACGCATGTTTTGGCATGTGTTCACCGCCAGAGGGTGCACTAATGGATGCCTGCATGGTATGTGTTGCTGACATTTCAGATGACAATATAGGCATGAATGATGGGGTCAGATGATGTGATATATGCACAGGAAGATTAGGATGGACACTTGTACCAATCCCTACTCCTCGGGCAACACTTGCAGTACCCTAATCATGGCTAGGAGCATCATGAGGACGCAAAAATTCCTATAAAAACAACACATATTTTAATTCATGACATAAAAGAGTACAAAATATAAAACCATGAATGAACTTATGTTATAATTAAAGACCTCATGACAACTTACTTGCAAGTTTTGTGATCTCTCAGTCAATATTTTAACCCTCTCTCTTATCTCATCTGTTGAGGCACTATGAATAACAACTTAAGGATTTCTTCATTGCATTTTTTTTGGGTCTTCCTTATCATATCAAGAGGGCTTGTTGAATAAGCAATGTCATCATCACATAATATTGACTACACCTCCCTATCGATGCTCTTGTCTACTATTGGTGCCTTTCCCTGATCAGTCGACTGCAACAAGAATATTAAAAACATTATCGAAATTAACCCAATAAACTTATCAAAACAACATAATAATAAAACATTTTGCTCATATCTAATTTGTACAATTACAATGAGGTAAACTTGCCAAGTAGAAGCGCGTGAAGATAAATCACGATCTGTGCTCTAGGCCAAAGCCTTCTCCGTACGATCAATGTCCTGCTGTGACAAAAATTAAATATAAAAAAACATTACCGAAATGAAACCAATAGACTTACGAAAAAAACATAAGAATAAAATGTTATATTGGAGTTATTAATTGCAGGTTGGGTAAAATGGTACATAGTACGTACCACCCCAATAGTAATTGTGTTTGTAACTAAGCGATTCAAATTGTAATCTATTAGCAACTCTTCCCCTGCAGTTATTGATTTTATCGCACATACGAATACAAGGTTTCCCTCGTGCGCCTCGAATATGCAATTGGGTTGCTTATTTGTTGACCCAGGTCGTGTATTGTTTATAAAACCTGTAATATTCCCTGATGCTTTTGGCCTTCTATCAATGTACATAGCCACTCCTTTATTTTGATCCTTATCTTTTAGCTATATATAATTTGTTGAAAGTGCATACCTACGCATACTTCGTGTATATCGAACGAGTTGCATCCAATCTTTGTAACTGTAACAGGTCCGACATACTCCATCAATTCAGTAACTTTTTGTAATAGACCTTTATGTCATCCATGCAAAACAGGCCCAAACCATGTAATGACAATGGTGCTATGCGATATATCCTCTCGTTGACACAAAAATCAGTGTTTATTGGAGGAAGTTCCTTGGGTACCCATTGTTTCCGTAGATGTTTGTACCTCAAGGGCACCTCGACGTCACCTATTCTCTCATCATCATAAGAACATGACCCCCCTTCAACAGGAAAAAATTCCATGCGTTTACAAAATTTTCTTCTAATCTTTTGACCTCTAGTTGATCTTCATCTTTTAGACATACTACATGTCTCACTTTCCTCTTCTCTTCCTGAATTTCCCTCACTCGAGGAAGAAAAAACTGACAAATACCTATTTGGTGGTACCTACATTCATAAGGATGTTGGATGAAGTTCTTTCATGGTGATGTGATCCTAAGGTGACATTATTATTAATCTATCATTTCATCGCTATAATTTCATAGGTTATAAGGTAATCAAGTCTTGATAGATTGCAAGTTATTGTTACTACTGTCCAAATGTGTCCATCACAAATCAAATCTACTTAACGTTTTAACTCCCAAACTTTGTAACAAGTGTTAAATGTGACTATGGTCCACCAGTTACACAACCAAGGCCTCAAATGTATTCTCTAATTGTAATCAAAGGACTTTTTCTCTTCATTCAAGTAAATAAACTTGAAGGGAAACACCACCAAGTGGTTTATTGGACACCTACATGACTAAAAATAGCAGAAAATTTACATTTAATTTCCATATGTCTAAGTGGTTAACGGGGAGGGAGTGTGTACTAGGCCTGGTTAAGTCATCATAAGTTTATGTTTTGGCAATAATTTTTTTTTAAGTCATCTTAAATCTTCCTATGTCTAATTGCTAGGAGACTTTTGGTATGTTTTAAGGTAGGATGATTGATGAAAGAGCCCAAACAGCCTTTCTCCATGGTATCCAGGTACACATAGCAGCAGTCTTCTCTTATACGGTTGGACATTATTTAAAGAACTTAGTTAGGAATTATTCATTTAACCTAAGGTTTTCTCATAATGCCATCATTGGAAAAGTATGAACAAATTCTTCTATTATGAAGAATTGGTCTATGTGCCTGTAGTAATCACTATAAATTTTTGTAAGGATAAAATGACTAGTTGCATTAGGTAGGAGAGAATCAACTTTGAGTTCTTCAAAGATTATATTCCTCTATTCATAATTTTTAAGGGTTATGTGTGGAGGAGGTTATCACTACCAAGAAGGGAGGAGAACTTTCCTTGTATTCTTTTATAATTTTCATTATTCTTATTTATTTTACACTTACATTTACAAATACACATACATATGCATTTACTGTTTTCATTTATTTCTCATGTAGTTTAATAGTTTGATCGATTTCATATTATATGTGTTGAAGACTTTAGAATTTCAATTACATTAATTTATGGATATGTTGTATCTATAACACTACAAAACTATATGCTCTTTGCATTTACACTTCATTTAGAAATACACATTTATATACATAGATATAGATTTATTTAATGATATGTTGCATTTATTGTTCTAGGAGAGCATCCAGTAATTGCATTTACATTTACATTAAAAATACATATAATACATACATACATACATACATATATATATGTGTGTGTCTGTGTGTGTATGTATATCATTTATATTCAGTGTTTAGAAACAACCCATTAGGTCTGCACATGGATAAAAATTCATAAAATCATATCTCCCATATATGTTTTGTTGAAACCTAGGCTTAAACCTCTCATTTCACATGCTTTTCTTCACAAAACTATTGAGGACAACAACTATACCTTCTTTATTTCTCATCCTACGCCCTATTCATATATCCTACAATTACAACAGTATCCATGGGGCCTCTTACACAAGCAACAGTAATCACAAAAAGTGTAAGAGCCCCTTTATATCATGTTTCGACTACAAAACCCTCAAAAACAGGGTAACTCAGATTATGATTTGTTGGTGAGTTGTATGGACAAAATCATTAGCACCAACTCATTCTTGGAGTCTTTTGAAAGAGAAGCGAATTAGGTGGCAGTTAAGTATAAACCTTATAGTGTCAAGGTGAATGAGGTGATCAATTTTGATTGGCCCACTGATTAAGAGTACCAAAAATGGGTAAATGTATATTTAACTGAGGAAGAGTGAAAAGGAGTAGGCTGCTAATGGTTGAAAAATTAGTTGTTGCAGTTACAACAGATTCCAGTTTTGTTTTTTGGTGATAGTCTAGGCGCAGAATTCTTGAAGTTTTTTGTTGCTGCATCAACCATTCTCAGCGGGCACGATGAACAAGAAGATTCTCTAGGGAGATTGTTGTTGTAACAAATTTTTGGAATATCACAAGGCGGTCCAATTGCCTGGTGACATGTGTGCTTTCTAGCCTGATGCTTGTTTGCTCCTTTTTTTTCTATAAGAAGGATTTCAAGGCCAGAAGTACAGGTTAGCAAGTTAGATATTTTTGGTCGAGTCTAGATGAAGTTACAGAGAAAATTGTAAAGTCTGATGGTTTTAGGGAAAATGCAATTTAGGTTTGAGTCATTCGTAGTAGGTTTTGAGTTCATGGGATTTTATGTTTATGATAGATGTGGCATTTGAATTGATATGATTAATTCAAACTCAGTCTCTCCATTGTACAAGCATATCTGAATTTTGAATAAAATGATCCAAGGGTTGTTTAGTTCATCTCACTGTTGTGGTGTGTATGATTCTTGTTTTAGGTTTAATTCAAGGAATTAATTAAAATGCTTGAATGGGATTGTAGGTGGATATGTTCTATATAAGGATTTGATAAGTAGTATTGGGTTATAATACATATTGATGAGATTGTAAAGCAATGTTATCAAGGATCTTATATGTTATGTGTTAAATCTGTCATAAACCCTTAGATGCTTATAAATTTGACTCCTCCAATGGATATATGGAACTGATCTAAGTTTTACTTATTCGTATGGTTCAGTATTTGTTTTCCTTTACCTATAGCTTGCTACAAATTGAAAATCAATGACTATCTTATACTGTGAAATGTTGTTGTAGTTATCTCATGCTCCAAATAGTTGATATTATTGATAAACAACCAATTCTATTCGGTATTATCCTATTATGTTGAGCTACTAAATGAGATTATCTATTGTTGTTAATGTTGTTTATGATGATGGTGTAGAGGTTGTAAACGCATTAAGGGATCACCCTCCTGAGTCTTGCAGAGCCCAAAGTGTAGGAGGTCTTTCAAATCCTCGTCAGTTGGTCCAGGTCGTTCGAGCTGCCCTTTATTGGAATTGGCAATTCCATAAGTAGATTAGAAGATCAACTTGCTTACTATAAAAAGAAACCAACACCTTGCATATGTTTGTGGTGGAGGTATTAAAGAAGAATTGTATGCCTCTATTTCCATTTACTAGATCTACCTTAGCCTAGCATATACTTGGGCTAAGTCTACAATTGCTTTAGACTCATGCGATGAAGGCTATGTGTGATGAAATCCTAGACCTTAACTAAGATGTGGGTAGATTATGGGCGTTTTGCCAAGACCTGAGGCTAGTCGATAAAAATGTGAAAGACTAAGCTATTTTATTTTTTTTGTCTTATCTTATACCATTTTACGAGAATGGGGGTGCCAATGTATGAGATCTTTGGAAACTAGGCATGAAAATTGAAGGTTAAAGAGAATGGGGGTGCCAAACTTACAGTACTCATTGCCCCTTGGTCGTCAATTTTCCTTGAGTTCCCTCAACCTCATCATCGGCACTGGTATTGACCTTGTTTTCACTCCTCCAAACGCTTCCTCGGCGCTGATATTGACCTTGTTTTCACTCCTCCAAACTCTTCGTCGGCGCCGGTATTGACCTTGTTTTAACTCCAAACTCTTCCTTGGCATTGGCATTGACCTTGTTTTCACTACTCCAAACTTTTCCTCGGCCCTGACATTGACCTTGTTTTCACTACTCCAAACTCTTCCTCGGCGCTGGTATTGACCTTGCTTTCACTCCTCCAAACTCTTCGTCGACGCTGGTATTGACCTTGTTTTAACTTCAAACTCTTCCTCGGTGCTAGCATTGACCTTGTTTTCACTACTCCAAACTCTTCCTCAGCGCTGGAATTGACCTTGTTTTCACTACTCCAAACTCTTCCTCAACGCTGGTATTGACCTTTCACTTCTCCAATTTGACGAGCTACAACCTAGTTTCATTAGGTTTTACAGTATGTTAATTAAGTTGAAAATTTTAGCACCATTTAGCTAGGTTTTAATATTCTACAATATAGTTAAGTATATATTAGCTATATTTTACATAATAAATAATATAATTATTCAACTTATTATAATTATATATTATATTCTTTAACAAAATTATTAAATATGTATAAAATTATTATAATTAATAATTAATAATAAGTATATTTTATCTAATGCAAAATATAATTAATATAATATATATTTAATATAATAGTAATATATATTAATATGAGAGAGAGAAACTAAATTTTGATTGGTTGTTTCATGTCAACAATCCAAGGATGGCATGTTTTCTTGGGGAGTTATTCTCAAGGTAGCATGCCATTTGATTAAAGATGTGATAATTCTCCTTTAAGACCTCTTCAATGTACCCATTGCACACTTAAGGAGACAAAGATAAATATAGGGAAGAAAATATAGAGAGAGAGGGAGATAATGACAAACATACAAATAGAAAGGGAGACAAAGAGATAGAGGGGTAGAGATAAAGGAATGGGATGAATAGATAGAGATGTAGGAAGGGTGATTGATATATCTCTCCTTGTTGCTCTCTATATCTCTATATCTCCCACTATCTATGTCACTCCCTCTTCTCGCCTCTATCTATTGAGCTATCTCTCCCTCCCCCTTTCTCTCTCATTCCTCTCCATCTCTCCCTCCATCTCTCCCCTCCTCTATATCTCTATCTCTATTTATCTTTTTATCTCCCTCTCACTCCTCTCTCTATCTCTTTCTATCTATATCCTTTTCTCTCTCCCTCTCTCTATCTCCCCCTCTCTATCTCTCACCATGTCTCCCTCCCTATCCCCCCTATCTATCGACTCTCTATCTCCACCTCTCTTCCTTTCTCTTCCCATATATCTCCATCTCTCTTTCTCTTCCCATATATCTCTATCTATCTCTCTTTCTCTCCCCATCTATCTCTATCTCCCCATATATTAACTAAGAATCCATGCAAGCATACAATAGTATATGATGGTAAAACTATAATATTTTTTTATTAAACTATAGTAACACTTATCTTTCTAATGTCAAGCCTTCTTATAAAAATAGTGTTTTATTAAACTATAAGTAGATTATTGTCACCACTCTTCATTCAACATGAAATGCCAACTGTAGCAATTGTTTTGTTTCTTTTGTCAAGTTTCATTAACCAAGCTATTTACTAGGTTGAATAAATTTGTGTTATGACCCTTCATCTCTTTAAAATAATTAGACAATATTAGCGAGATCAGGAAGGGGAGAAAACTAAACTCCTTCAAAATAGGGGTAGTTGTGGGTTTGTTGGTTTTCTTTGTATACTATATACTTAGTTCCTATAGGATAAATAAGTCACTTTAGATCATTTTCTTAGTTGTGTATCCTAACTAATATAGAGTAAGATTTTTCATTTTAATTGACTACTACATAATAGTTTATGTGTTGAAAGAATTGTTTCCATTCTTTGTAGTTTTTAAATTGGAATACAAATCATATTTAATTTCATGCCAATATACTTCTTTCATAAAGATATTTGTTTGAAATAAGTGCTTCATAACCCATATAATAAAATCATAATTAACCTATCAAAAAGGAAATAGGAATTTTCTAAAGAAAAGAAAACTTGACCCAATCATAAGTGTATGGCCTTCGAAGAAAGGAGTGATCCACCTTAGCAATAACAACTACTTGATTTAGACCTGGGTATGTGCAGGATCATAATGGGAAAAAAAGTGGCAACATGAAAAAAGTAGCATTTAGAACTCGCCAAAAAATGCGAAAATCTCGAGTTGACTTTTTTTTTGGGTTGGGTGTCAGTACATTGCTCCATAGCAATGCCCAAGCCAAAGTACTACAAATCGGATATCCGATTTGTTTTGGATATCCAATTCATGTCTAATATCTAATTTGAAAAACATTTTAAAAATATATTACTTGAAAGCAGAATTGATATCTGATTTTTTGCACACATATACCCAAGAGTAATTAGGAGGTGGAGGGTGGTAATAGAGAGAGAGAGAGAGAGAGAGAGAGAGAGACTAGGAGGGAAGGAGAGAGATAGAGAGGGGGAAAGGGAGAGGGAAATGAGAGAGAGAGGAGGAAAGGGAGAGAGAGATATAAAGAATAGAGAAAGAATTAGAGAGGGAAGAGGGAAGAGGGGAAGAAGGGAGAGGAGAGAGAGAGAAAGAGAGAGAGAATGGAGGGGAAGGAAGGAGGGTAGAGGAAGGAAGGGAAGGAAGGAATGGTATGGGGGTGGAGAGACGGAGAGAGGGAGAGGGGGGGAGATAAAGAAGGAGGCAGTGGTGAGGGAAGAGAGAGATAGGGAGAGAGATCTGGGGTGGACATGGAGAGAGAGAGAGGGAGGGAGGAGATAGAGGAGGGGGAAGAAGGAGGGGTGGATGGAAAGCCAGGTGGAGGAGAGATAGAGGAGGAGGAGTGGAGAAAGACCCAAGAGAGGGAGAAGGGAGGAGAGACCTGAGATAGAGGAGGGAGTGGAGGAGAGAGAGATCCTGAGAGGAGTGGTAGAGAGAGAGAGAGAATTAGGAGGAAGGAAGAGGAAGAGGAGGAAGGAAGGAAGGAATGGAGGGGGATGGGGGTGGAGGGAGAATGGAGAGAGAGAGAGGGAGGGAGAGACAAAAGGAAGGGAGGGGAAGGGAGATGGAGTAGAGGGAGGAGGAGAGAGAGACATAAGAGAGAGAGGGAGGGAGGGAGGGAGGGAGGGTGGATGGCATGGTTAAGGGATGGAGGGGAGGATAGAGGGAGGTGAGAAAGAGGGAGGAAGGTGGCACAAGGGAGATTACCTGAGACAGATGAGGAGGAGGAGAGAGACATTGACCAGAGAGGGATGACAGAGAGAGGCAGAGAGAAGAGAGAACTTAGGAGGGAAGGAGAGGGGAAGAGGTTGAGGGTGAGGATAAAAGGTTTAAGGGTTTATAATGGAGGGTTTAGGGATGAGGGGGTAGGGAGGGACTTGAGAGAGAGAGAGGGAGGGTGGAGGAGATGAAGGGAGGGTTATGGTAGTGGAAGGAAGGAAGGAAGGAGGGAGAGATAGAGGAGTGGAGAGGGAGGGAGAGAGAGGATAAAGGAAGGGGTTATGGAAGAGGGTGGAAGGGAGAGGGGAGAGAAGAGGGGGGATGGAGAGAGGGAGTGGAGTGGAAGAGGGGTGGATGGATTAAGGCTTCCATGGCCTAGGTCTTAAGTCATGCTGAGGGAAGAGATAGAGGGAGTGAGGAGGAGAGAGAGACCAAGAGGGAGAGAGGGGATGGGAGGAGAGACTTGAGATAGAGTGAGTGAGTGAGTGAGTGAGAGAGACCCGAGAGAGGGAGGAAGTAGGAGGGAGAGACTTGATAGAGAGAAAGAGGAGTGGAGAGAGATAGAGGGAGATGTATATGGTGTGGATGGAAAGGAAGGAAGGAAGAAGGGAGGGAGAGAGAGATAGAGGAGAGAGAGACATAAGATAATGGAGGGAGGGAGAATGGTGAGAAGAAGAAGGGGTGGAGACAGGGAGTGGACGGAGAGACTCTGAGGAGGAGAGAGATAAAAATAAAGGAGGGTTATGGGTAGTGGTGAGGGGTTTAAGGGTTTAGGTTTTAGGCTTAGGTTTAGGGAAGAGGAATGGAGGGAAGGAAAGGAGAGAGACCTGAAGAGAGGGGTGGATGGATAATGGAGAGAGAGGGGAGGAGGAAGAGAGATAGAGGGAGTGGGGGGGCATGGATGGACATGGTTTTAAGGAAAGGAAAGGGAATGGAGTTAAGAGAGATAGAGGGGAGGGAGGGAGTGGAGAGGAGGGGTGGAGACGGAGAGAGAGACCGAGAGGGAGGAAGGGAGAGACAGATGGGAGAGGAGGGAGAGAGGGACAGGTAGGGGTGGATGGTTTATGGAAGAGGGAGGGAGGGAGAGATGTGATAGTAGAGGGTTAAGGGTAGAGGGTAGAAGGCAGAGGGTTGGAAGGGGTGAGGGAGGAGACAAGGAGGGAGGAGGAGAGAGAGAAACCCAGGAGAGGGAGGGGTGCAGTGATACTGAGGAGAGAGGGAAAAGAGGAGGGAGTGGAGAGAGATGGGGTGGGGTGAGTGGTTTATGAAGTAGGATTTTAAGGGTTATGGTTTAGGGTTTTAGGGTTTTAGGTAGAGGGGAGAGAGATAGAGGAGAGAGAGGGGGTAGGAGTGGAGAGACTTGAGAGAGAGAGGGTAGAGGGGTTAAGGGTTAAGGTTAATGGTTTAGGTTTAGCTGTTATGGGTGGATGGAACTTCAAAGTTTTGTTCTCTATGTTCTATTTTATCCTGCCTTGTTTCTCTGGTCATCTATGGTGTTTGGGAAAATCCTAAGGTTGGGGTCTTACCTTCGTCTTCATGTAAAACCCTAGTGTTCATCTTACACCTTGGATGGGATCTTTTTGTCTATTACTTTTTGGGAAGGATTTAAAACGACTTAAGCCCCATCGCTTCATCTAGGCTGGGTGCCCTTTTGTTTTATCGTTTTATTTCCTTCACTTGACTTTATTTTTCCTAAGTCTTTTGTTGGTCTCATGTTCCCTCATTAAAACAACTTATGTCATTTTTTGTCGTCGACCTAGTGATGTCCCCTTATTCCTTTAGGGGAGAGGGCTCAGTAGTCATGTAGGCTAACTTTCTCAGCATGTAGCAATTGACTGGAATATTGTAGAACCTTCAATTTTTTTTTGAAATGTAGACTGGTCTCTTATTTATCTATAACTAAGGTTTGGAGGTACGACTCATCATGCAAATCACCACATCGGCAGATATTTTGAGAAGTGTCTAAAATTTGACTTTTTAAAGGTTCGACCAAAACTTAATCATGGAATCCCCAATAGTTGAACCCAAAAAATATCATTTGTTGCTTGTAGAATATGATATTTTTATTTAAATTAAAATTAATATACAACCTAAGTGGACCAAATACTTATTGATAACCATAAATATTTGATATCTCTACCTTTTTATATTCAACACATATGGACTGATAGTTGAACACAAAAAATCTATTTTTTGTTATAAAAACAACACATAATGATTTAAAATACAACTTATATTGAACAAAAATGGACCAATAGTTGAACACTAAAACTTTTTGAAAATCCTTCACATTTAATAGGAAAATACATGTTATTTATTGTGCTCACCTTTTATATTTGTGATAGGAGAAACTATTAATCTAAAATTATCCAATGCTTGTACATTGCTACCCCAATTGTTGTACACATAACAACAATATTTTTTCACTATGATAACAATACTTGTTTAAATGAGTGTCTTATTTTATTAAATGAGAATTTTATTTTTTAAATGATATACTTATAGTGGAAAGTTGTGATATTTTATTTGAAACAAAAAAATACTTATTTCACTTCTTCATGAATGTATTTATGTTTTTTTCATATAACATTTAGAGGTTCTCATGTGTTCAAGTATGGGTCCATTTTTTATCAACATTTGGTTTTTTCTTTATTTACATTTGGATTGTTTATTTACAATATATGGAATAAATATGTGGTAAGACTGGGTATTATCATCACGATTGAGTGTGCCCTCTCCCTTAATAAATGTTTTTATTTTGCAACCTGCACGAAAACTAGGCCTCTCCCCTAATAAATGCTTTTATTTTTCAGAGGGACAAGTTTGCATGGCCGTAGATCAATTGTCGTGTGATCTCAGCCATTCCCCACCATCCCGCGATGACCCCACCACACTGTCTTTGTTGATCATGATATCACAGGTGAGCACCACGTGTCTCATCTGGTGAAGCCGAAGGAATGATAAATACTTTGATGCATCTTTAATACATTATGTCGCGGGTTACTAAAGTAGTTATAAGATGCACGTGTTTTAAATCAACGAAGATGTTATAATCTCGGTAGAAAGGTGCTCGATGGTTAATAACAAGGCTGGTGACTGTGTTGAACGAACATGATTGTCGATGGTTGAGATCCACAATTTCTTTCCATTGCGTGATAAAAATTTGTGAGGTCTTTCTTGATTGTGATATCACAGGTGAGCACCACATGTCTCATTCGATGAAGCCAAAGGAATGATAAATACTTTGATGCGTCTTTAATACATTACGTCATGGGTCACTAAAGTAGTTATAAGATGCACGTGTTTTAAATCAACATAGATGTTATAATCTTGGTAGAAAGGTGCTCGATGGTTAATAACAAGGTTGGCGACTGTGTTGAATGAACAAGATTTCTGATGGTTGAGATCCACGGTTGCCCACCATCGCATGATCAAAAGTTGTGAGGTCTTTATTGATTGTGATATCACGGGCGGGCACCATGTGGATCTCCTTGGCAACGAGTAGTATGGTGGGGCAATGGCTACCCATCCTACAAAAAGGCATGGGCATCTGCATGGCTTATGCCTGTCGCACTTTTGTTAACAGTTGTCAATGTTAGTTAATGTAAATTTCATTAATTAGCTGCTACGTACTTCGTTAGAATGTTCAATATAATTTTTTTTCTTTAAAATTATTCTCTACTTTTTAAAACTTTTAAAAACTGTTGTATATTTAAATTCTTAAAAATATAGAATAAATTTTTGTTCTTTAAAAAATAATTTTGTTTTACTTTGAATTATTTTAAATATAATTAATAAAATAATTTTGAAGTAACTATTTCATATTTTGTTATATACATTTAATAAATAAAATAAAATAAAAATATCAATTTTTAAAATATGATTGATAAAATAATTCTTATACTCTAAAAAAATTGATATATACATATAATAAAACAAATATAATAATATATCAAGTTTTAAAATATATGTAATAAAATAATTTTAAAGGATACAAAATTATATTCATGCTTAATATATAAAATAAAATAAATATATAATTTTAAAATACAATTAATAAAATAATTGTAAAATAAAATGAAATAATTATTAATGAATAAAAAATTGATATATAATAATTAAAAATAATATTCATTCATTTTTAATTATTTTATTATAATTATATTGTAAAATTGATATATTTATTTTATTTTATTTAACTAAATACTTACTAGCATATATTATTTATTAATAATATATATAAAATATGCCGAGAGATATCCTTTTGATGCATCTATTGTACTATTATAAAATAGGTGCCTCGACAAAGATATCTCTTAGCATATTTTATATATATTAATAAATAATATATATATGCTAGTAGCATTTGCATCACTACATGAAAGACAAGATTAGAATTACTTTTAGTTATAGAATTAAGGTTAGGGTTAGATATATATTTAGTTAGGGTTGGGGTTAAAAATAGTGTTAGTGTTAGTTTTACAATTAAGTTTAGGGCTAGAGTTAGAGTGAGAATTATTGTTGAGATTGAATCATAACCCTAATCTAATCTTAACCTTAAACCTAATCAGACCTAACTTTCTATTTATGGTGACTTTAACTCCTTTAACTAACTATCATTAGACCCAACATCCTAGAACTAGCTCTAATTAAATGAGCAAGCCTAACTAACCCCTTAACCTAATGCCGTCCGACCCTAAGTCTATCTATAATTATAATCCTAACCATTCTCATTCTAACCCTAATTATAATCTTAATTATAATTCTAACCCTAACCATAATTCTAATGCTATTCATAATCCTTATTTTAACACTAACCATAGTTCCCATGACAACCTTAACTCTAATTATAACCCTAATCAAACCTCGACCTTAACCTTAACCCTAACCTTGAGCTTAATTAAACCCTAACCTAAACCTTAAGCCCGAGCTTAATTAAATCAAGATCCTAACTCTAACTGACTCTCATATATGAGATAATTATAATTTGCAAAACTAACCATAATTGAATCAACCCTAATTGAATAGTAATTTTAACCCCTAAGCCTAATTGAACCCTATTTTAACTCTAAGACTAGATATTTTCTTTCTGAAAACCTAACTTTCATGTCTGATCCTAGCCCTAATTGAACCCCTAACTTCAACTGAATCATATAACCCTTAATGAGCGCAACCCTAATTAAGCCCTAACACAATTGAACACTAATTCTAACCCCTAATTTAATACAACACTAACCCTAATCCTAATAACAACATATTATTAAGTTTATATTTATTAATGTCTTAATATTAGTTTATAAATTCAACATTCATTATAAATATTTTAAAATAAATTAAGTATTTCAATCTAAAATGTTAATATTTGACATTACAAATAAAATTAAACTAAATTCTAATTTTTAAAACCCATAAAATATTTATTATCTATTTAGTTTTACTAGTTATCTAATATAATTAAATTAAATTAAATTAAATATTCATTTTAAATTAATTAAACAATTATTAATTAGAATTTTAGAATAAATTAAGAAATGAGATCTATATAAAATCAACTTTTCTATTTTTTTCTTTGTGTCCAAATCATTTCATTTTCTAAAATTATACTAAATTATAGATATCATAATTAAACACAAAACTTTATTCTATTCTAATCCTAACCCTAGTTAAACCCTAACCCTATTTGGACTCTAACCTTTAACCTAATTGAACACTATATCTGGTATGATTGTTACTAAGCATAATTAGATTCTACTATTTCAACCTAGCTCTAGCTAGAGCCTAGTACAACTCTAATCAGGCACTAACCCAGACCTACTGGAGTTCATAATCCCTTCTTGAACCCTAATTGAACTTTAAAATAACCTTAATTAATTATTAACCCCTAATTGAACATTTATTGTGAACACTGAATTCCTAATTGTACCATAACTCTAACTTTTGAACTATAATTCAGACTCTAATCCTAACCCTAACACTAATTCTTATCCTAATTGAACCTTAACCCCAACCCTAACCTTAACCTTGACCCTATTTGAACTCTTATTGAATTCATAGCCTTAATTAAACCCCAACCTCATCCTCAATCCTAACCCAAATTGAACATTAATTGAACCCTAAACCTAACCCTAAGTGAACACTAATCCTAATTGAACTCTAACTTTTTAGTTGAAAATATTAAAGTGCCTTAGATTTTCCCATTCATCATCATTTATCATTCAATTCCTAATAGAACTCCAAAAATTTATGCTTTTACAATGTTTTAATACACACCTAATATTAAGGGTTTAGAGTTTAAGGGTTAAGGGTTTAAGGGTTTAGAGTTTAAGGGTTAAGGGTTTAAGGTTTAGGGTTAAGGGTAGAGGAGAGAGATAAAGAAAGTGGTGAGGAGAGACACAGGAGAGGGAGAGGGGGTGGGAGGATATACTTGAGAGAGAGGTAGAGGTAGAGGTTTTAAGGTTAGGTTTGAGGTTATGGATGAGGGAGAGAGATAGAGAGTTTATTGGGGGAGAGAGAGGAGGGTGGGAGAGAGATAGAGTAGAGGTTAAGGGTAGGGTAGAAGTTGGGGGAGAGACAGAGTGAGTGAGAGAGACACGAGAGAGGAGAGGGGTAGGAGGTGACTTGAGAGAGAGGGAAAGAGACAGGTGGGAGAGAGATAAGGGTAGAGGTTGAACCTGGGAGGTATAGGGTTTAAATGTTAGAGTTTAAGGTTTAAGGGTTTTAAGGTTTAGGGTTAAGGGTTTGGGGTTTTAAGGTTTAAGGTAGAGGAGACACATAGAGGGTAGAGTGAGATAGAGAGAGAGACCTAAGAGGGAGAGGGGGTATGAGGGAGAGACTTGAGAGAGAGAGAGAGAGGGTAGAGGGTAGAGGGTTTAAGGGTTTGGATTTTAAGGGTTAAGGGTTTAGGGTTTAGGGTTATGGGTAGTGTTGGAATATGTGCCTCAATTTTTACTGACATGAAACTCTTCGAAAGCAAAGTCGGTGTGACATCATGGATGTCTGGCCGACTAACTATTCTGAAGCTCTTGAAATGTTCATGTCGCTATGACAAGGTCGAGGTCTTTCCGACAAGTCTATCGCTGTGACCTTGTGTGTTCGTTGTGACCATTTGGTGAACGAAGATCCTTGGGCGATAGTTTGATCTTATCGGGTTAACTCACGGGTTTCAGGGAGAATTCCCAACGAATGGTGAAAGTCTCACCGATGGAATTTGGTCATTGGGGAAACACAAGGCTCTCGAGATAAAGTCTTGGCAATCTACAGAATGTCTCACCGAATAGGTCTCCATGTAGAATCTTCGCGGTGACTTCAAAGACTTTGGCATGAAGTCTTGGCGACCGAAGTAAGTCTCGCCGACATTGGGCTAACATAAAGATCTCCCGAATAGGTCTCCACGTAGAATCTTCGCGGTGACTTCAAAGACTTTGGCATGAAGTCTTGGCGACCGAAGTAAGTCTCGCCGACATCGGGCTAACATAAAGATCGCGGGGAGATGTCTCAGCAATGAAGCTAGGTCACACCGACGGGAGTATCCACGGACAGTCCTCGGGATAACCTTGGGCGCTTAGAGAAACGTCATGGCGAAGGGGCATAAGTCTTGCCGACTCGGTAAGACTTGGTGATGTTCGATGAGAGGTCTCGACAACTTGGATAAGTCTCGCTGACTCGGGATGACAAGGTGTGCTCAGAGTAACCTCTTGGCGAAGGCGATAAGTCTCGCCAACTCCTGGGTGTTTTGATATGACATCTTCGGCCGGTGTAAGGTCTTAGCAAAAGACTTAAGTCTTGCTGACTTGGTAAGACATGATGGAGCTCGATGAAATGTCACGGTGAAAGACATGAGTCTTTCTGATAGTATATCTCATCGGCGTGACTTATGACTTCGATATGAGTCTCACCGAAGAGCGATAAGTCATGTCAAATGGAAAATACTCGACGGCATGACTCGAAGACTTCGATATGAGGTCTTGGCGAGATCGATATGTCTTGCTGATGGTCTCTCTGAGTTCGATATGACTTATGGTTTTCGGTATGATTCTTGTCGAATGAGAATCCTCTTGCCAACTGTTGGGGTCTGAAGCCAATGTCGATAGCGAATACTTTGTGGCATCGGGGAGACACTGTTACTGTCTCACCGATATGCCAACAAAGTTTGAACGTCGTTGACCATGTGACCATCCTATGTGGCATCCTGTTGGACCAATCAAAGGAAGTGGTTTTCAAATAGATGACGGTTGGATTTTTGCATCAGTTGCAACACTGGAGAAAAACTGCATGGAAGGAAAAATCTAAAAAGGCATGGAAACTTTCTTCGATGGAGCATTGGCGAATAAGGATGCACAAAAGGTAAAAATCAGAATGGGATAAGATTTAAAGGATCAATTCTGATTTGAAATGATGATGAGTGAATCGAATTGTTGTGAGAGAATTTCTGTAACTGTATGAACAGTGAATGTAGCTACTAAGGACTGATAACCAGAGAGTTGGATCTCTGCATTGTATGTAATATTTTGTTACTGTAATACAAAGAGATTCAGCTTGGTGTGGTGGGTTTTTTCCTGTAAGGGTTTCCCACGTAAATCTGTTGTTCATTACCTTTGAGTATTTGCTCTATTTCTAAATTTCTTTCATGTGTGTCTTAATTAGATTGTAATTTGAAGAATTAAAAGCCCTACATTGCATTCTTCCATGTGGATTTGACATTAGGAAAGTGTTTCCACACCTCTGCTTTCCTTACAAGTGGTATCAGAGCCTAGCCAGTTGTGTTGTCCTTGTGAGTGGGTTGGGATTTTTGTGTCAATCCTTTTCAGTGGGAGTTTTGTAGAGGTCTGATAATTTAATTACAAATTAAGATGGCGAGCACATCCAGAAGGATGGAAATAGAGAAATTCAATGGTAGCAATTTGGAGTTGTGGAAACTCAAAATGGGAGATATGTTAGTTGATCGTGATCTTTGGACTGTTGTGTCTAGAACAATGCCTCAAGGCATGAAGCAAGAGGATTGGGACCTAGCAGATAGAAAGTCTAAAGGACTGATAAGGCTCTGTTTGGTAGACTCTGTTCTTCTGAACGTGCATGAAGAAAAGACTGCATCTTCCTTGTGGAAAAGATTAGCATCCATTTATCAAGGCAAGTCCTTGGTGAACAAGTTGTTCTTGAGGAAGAAGTTGTACTCATTAAGAATGCAGGACAGAGGGTCTGTTGCTAATCACTTAAATGCTTTCAACATGTTGATTGCTCAGTTGACATCTGTTGGTGTAAAGATTGAAGATGAAGATCGTTGCATGCTGTTGCTATGTTCTTTGCCTGATTCTTGGGATTATTTAGCGATGGCTATAGGGAGTACAACATCCACATTCAAAATGGAAGATGTTGTTGCTTCTCTATTATCAGAAGAAATGAGAAGAAAATCTTTTGAGATGGAAAAGGAGGCTCTGGCTATCAGAGGTAGACCAAAGGAGAAAGGAAAGAAGAAGGACAAGAAGTCCAGATCGAAATCAGAAGGGAGATCAAAGTCTCCTAGCAAGAAGTCCAAGGTGAAGTGCTGGAATTGTGGGCAACCTGTCAAACCGAAGGATTGCAAGGAGAAAAAGAAGAAGAAGAATTTTCCGGCAATGATCTTCCTTATAGTGATGCAGACGCCTTCATTGCAGCTTTGGCTACACGGCATCACATGATGTCCGGGTTGATTGATTTTGGGATACCTTCACATGACATCTCATAGAGAATGGTTCACGGCACAGAATACAATGGTGGAAAAATGTGTTGATTCATTCTTTTGAAATTGTCGGAAGAGCCGAATTCACCCACGAAGAGTGAAGGAATCAATGATGTGGATGTATATACCGTGTCCATTGAAACCACTTTTTGGGGTAAGTCAATGATATTGGATTGCAGGCCGCTCTCTAGAAATGGCTGTGATGACTAGAGGCTCTATGGAAAGCAATAGTGCTTTGAAATCTGCACTGCATGCTGGATGCAATCAAGGTCCAATGAACAAAGGTTCCAAAGTCACTTTGCTATCGCTCTCACGAGAAAAGAAGGAAAACGCTCCTCGATGGAGTAAATATGGAGGTTAAAACTCAAAGAGAAAAGACTATGCTCTAGCATCAGGTTTGGCCATTTGTGAAAAAAGGTTTAAAACCTTGAAAATAAAACCCGTAGAAGGGCTTGAAGATTGTAAACTTGAGTTTGAATTTTGTGAACACTGTATATATGGAAAGTAACATTGTGTTTCATTTTATGACAATCCTGATAAATCTTCTGGTTTGTTAGACTATATTCATTTGGATGTGTTTGGTCTAGTAGATGTTCCTTCTTTATTTAAATCAAGATACTATGTGTCATTCATTGATGATTATTCAAAAAGAGCATTTATATATTTTATGAAAAAGTAAATCGTATGTTCAAATGGTTTAAGGAATTTAAACCTTGTAGAAAATCGATCGTAGAAAATAAATGCTTAAGGACCACAATGGCGTGGGGAGTTTTGTTTAGAGGACTTGAAAGGCACCGCATGTATCATGGAATTAAAAGACATAAGACTACACCACTCCATAGCAAAATGGAGTTGCTAAAGGTTCGTCAGACAAGTACTGGAAAGAGCACGGCATGCCGGAAAAGGCTGGGCTGAGGAGAAGTTCTTGCTAAAGCAATTTTCACAAATATGTTACTTGATAAATCGCTCTCCTAACTCTTCTCTTGTTGAGAAGACACCCTTGGAAGCATGGTCTGAAAAGAAGCCCTCTTTGAGACATATTTGTGTCTTTAGCTATGAGGCATATGCATATGTGCCATTTGAAAAAAGATCTAAATTGGAAAACAAAGTCAGAAGTACCTCATTATAGTGCTGCATAAAAGGATACAAGCTGGAACCCTCAAACTGAGAAGGTTTTGTACAACAAAGTGTTATCTTTCATGAGCTAGTCACATTGACCTTTAGTCGAGAAGAAATTGAAAATGAAGAGGGCAACAATTCCTCCATAATTAGATATAAAGAGGAACCAGCAAATCAAAATGTACCCCTAATAATCGGTGAGAGCCTAAGTAGTTCTGAAGTTCTAATGAAGATGAAGAACCACCTCAGCCTTAGCCTGTGAGGAGGTCAACTCGTGAAAGAAAGCAACCTGATAGGTATGGTTTTTCTTTAATTGAGTCTACTTGTGCCTATGCTTTAATTTCTAGCACTGATGAACCTAGGACTGTGAAAGAGGCATTTAAAATGTCTACAAACTCTTGGTTGGAATCCATGAATGAAGAAATGGCATCATTAGACAAGAATGATACCTGGAGTTTGATGCCATTTCCTAAAGGCAGGAAAGCTGTGGGCTGCAAATGGGTGTTTAAAAGGAAAATAGGTCTGGACAGTAGTGTGGAAAAATATAAAGCAAGGCTGGTTGCGAAAGGTTATTCTCAGGTAGAGGGAATTGACTATGGAGAAATATTTTTTCATGTAGCTAAGCTGACATCTATTAGATTTCTTTTGTCACTTGCATCAGCGTATGAATTAGAAATTGAGCAGATGGATGTGAAGACAACATTTCTTCATGGTGATCTTGAAGAAGAAATTTATATGTCCCAACTGGAGCACTTTGTGGAGAAAGGTAAAGAAAGATTGGTTTGCAAGTTGAAGAAATCTCTGTATGGCTTAAAAAAGTTCCCTAGAATGTGGTACCAAAAGTTTGACACATTTGTTTTGTCATTGGGATTTGTAAGATCAAAATGTGATCACTGTGTGTATTATAAAGCTGAAAGTGATCAAGTCATTATTGCACTCTATGTTGATGATATGTTGTTCATAGGCAATAGTAAGCTAATGATTTATGATCTTAAGTCTCAGTTGTCTGCAAAGTTCGAAATGAAAGATCTTGGTGCAGCAGGGTATATTCTAGGAATGGAAATAACTAGGGATAGGAAGAATAGAAAGCTTTGGCTCAGTCAGAGTAAGTATGTCAAGACTGTTCTAGAGAGATTTTGTATGACTGATTGCAAACAGCTAGTTGTTCCAGTTATGCAGGGAACAAAGCTATCTATTGAGGATTTTCCAAAATCTCCTTCTAAGATGGAGGACATGACCAATGTGCCTTATGCAAGTGCAGTTGGTAGTCTCATGTATGCAATGGTCTGTACAAGGCCAGACATTGCCCAAGTAGTGGGAGTTCTTAGTAGGTTTATGGAAAATCCTGGAAGGACACATTGGGATGCTGTGAAGAGAGTGTTTAGGTATCTGAAGGGCACTTCAAGCTATGCTCTGTGTTACCATGGAAACTTGGTTGAATCACAGAGGACTCTCAGTATTCGAGGTTATGTGGACTCTGATTGGGCAGGGGACATTGACAGCAGAAGATCCACCAGTAGATATATTTTCACGATGAATGGTGGTGCAGTGAATTGGATGAGCAAGCGGCAAGCTGTAGTCGCTTTGTCCACAACAGAGGTAGAATACATGGCAGCAACACATGCCTATAAAGAAGCAATCTAGTTAAAATGTTTGTGTTCTAAAATTTGTTTTGATGTAGGAAAGATTACTATTTACTGTGACAGTCAGAGTGCTATATGTTTAGCAAAGAATCCTACTTTCCATGCCAAGACGAAACATATAGATGTACAGTATCACTTTGTATGAGATATGGTCAAGGATGGGAAGGTCTCTTTGGAGAAAGTGGATACTCTAGAGAATGTTGCAGATGCATTGACGAAGCCTGTGAGCACAAACAAGTTCAAGTGGTGTG
Organism: Sequoia sempervirens; assembly: GCA_007258455.2. Taxonomy (NCBI): domain Eukaryota; kingdom Viridiplantae; phylum Streptophyta; class Pinopsida; order Cupressales; family Cupressaceae; genus Sequoia; species Sequoia sempervirens. Next base: position 50,059,028 of record VDFB02000009.1, on the reverse strand, counting down.
CCAGTTCGATGGGCCTCTTGGCCCATGAATTACAGTAGTTTATTATGCTCTAGAGGTGTCAGTAAGATCTTCATCAAGTGGGAGCTTGTTGGAATCTGTGCCTCAATTCTTACTGACATGAAACTCTTTGAAAGCAAAGTCAATGTGACATCATGGATGTCTGGCCGACTAACTATTCTGAAGCTCTTGAAATTCTCATGTCGCTGTGACAGGGTCAAGGTCTTGCCAACAAGTCTATCGCTGTGACCTTGTGTGTTCGTTGTGACCTTTTGGTGAATGAAGATCCTTGGGCGACAGTTTGATCTTATCGGGTTAACTCACGGGTGTCAGGGAGAAGTCCCAGTGAATGGTGAAAGCCTCACCGACGGCATTTGGTCATCGGGGAAACACAAGGCTCTCGAGATAAAGTCTTGGCGATTTGCAGAATGTCTTGCCGAATAGGTCTCCATGTAGAATCTTCATGGTGACTTCAAATACTTCAACATGAAGTCTTGGCGACCGAAGTAAGTCTCGCCGACATCAGGCTAACATAAAGATCGTGGGGAGATGTCTCAGCGATGAAGCTAGGTCACACCGATGGGAGTATCCACGAATTGTCTTCGGTATAACCTTGGGCGCTCGGAGAAACGTCACAGCGAAGGGGAATTAGTCTTGCCGACTCGGTAAGACTTGGTGATGTTTGATGAGAGGTCTCGGTGACTTGGATAAGTCTCGTCGACTCAGGATGACAAGGTGTGCTCAGAGTAACCTCTTGGCGAAGGCGATAAGTCTCACCGACTTCTGGGTGTTTCAGTATGACATCTTCAGCCGGTGTAAGGTCATAGCGAAAGACTTATTTCTTTCCGACTCGGTAAGACATGATGGAGCTTGATGAAATGTCACAACGAAAGACATGAGTCTTACCGATAGTATATCTCATCGGTGTGACTTATGACTTCGATATGAGTCTCACCGAAGAGCGATAAGTCACGCCGAATGGAAAACACTCGACGGCATGACTCGAAGACTTCGATATGAGGTCTTGGCGAGATCGGTATGTATTTTCGATGGTCTCTCTGAGTTCGATATGACTTATGGTTTTCGGTATGAGTCTTGTCGAATGAGAATCCTCTTGCCGACTATTGGGGTTTGAAGTCGATGTCAATTGCGAATACTTTGTGGCATCGGGGAGACACTGTTAGTGTCTCACTGATATGCCAACAAATTTTGAACGTCGTTGACCATGTGACCATCCTATGTGGCATCCTGCTGGAAAAATCAGAGGAAGCGGTTTTCAAACAGATGATGGTTGGATTTTTGCATCAGTTGCAGCACTGGAGAAAAACTACATGCAAGGAAAAATCTGAAAAGGCATGGAAACTTTCTTCGATGGAGCATTGGTGGATAAGGATGCATAGAAGGTAAAAATTAGAATGGGATAAGATTTAAAGGATCGATTCTAATTTGAAATGATGATGAGTGAATTGAATTGTTGTGAGAGCATTTCTGTAACTGTATAAACAGTGAATGTAGCTACTGAGGACTGATAACCAGAGAGTTGGATCTCTGCATTGTATGTAATATTTTGTTACTGTAATACAAAGAGATTCAACTTGGTGTGGTGGGTTTTTTCCTGTAAGGGTTTCCCACGTAAATCTGTTGTTCATTGTCTTTGAGTATTTGCTCTATTTCTGAAATTATTTCATGTGTGTCTTAATTAAATTATAATTTGAAGAATTTAAAGCCCTGCATTGCATTCTTCCCTGTGGATTTGACATTAGGAAAGTGTTTTTGCACCTCTGCTTTCCTTACAGGTAGAAGGGAGAGAGATAGAGGGATTCAGTGAGAGAGAGAGGGAGGGAGAGGGAGAGAGATAGAGGGTAGAGGGTAGAAGGTAGAGGGTTAAGGGTAGAGGGGACAAAGATAGGAGTGAGTGAGAGAGAGACCTGAGAGAAGGAGAGGCGGTAGAAGGGTGAGACTTGATAGAGAAGGAGGGAGGGAGGGAGTACTGGGAAAGAGATAGAGGGTAGAGGGTTTAGAGTTTATGGGTTATGGGGTCGGCGGTTTAGGGTTAAGGGTAGAGGGAGAGAGATAGAGAGAGTGAGTAGAGAGACCCGAGAGAGAGGGAGAGGGGTAGGAGGGAGACTTGAGAGAGAGAGGCTGGTGGTTTAAGGGTTAAGGGTTTAGGGTTATGGGGTAGAGGGGAGGAGGAGGAGAAACCCAAGAGAGGGAGAAGGGGTGGAGGGAGAGACTTGAGAGGAGGAGTGAGTGAGAGAGAGACCTCAAAGAGAGTGGTGCTAGAGGAGAATTTAAGAGAGAGAGAGAGACAGCAAAGGAGGTTAAGGTAGAGGAAAGGGCTTAAGGGTTTAGGGTTTAGGGTTAAGGGAGAGACAATGGAGTGAGGAGTGACCCATTTACATATTATTCTTTATTCCTTAGTTAAACACTTAGTTACCACCACTGCTAGCAAAATGACCTACTAATTTAATAATAGAATGCACTACCATATAATACCATTATGGAGCCCAATTCTCTGAAATATTACTACTTATCAAATCCTTTGTAAATAATTGTAAAACTTATGACTCCATTTAAGCATTTAATTAATTCTCTTGAATGAAAGAAAACATAGACACACAATTGAACAAATTCTCAAAAGAAGAATGACAACATCATTAACATTTCATTCAAAATTCACTAAATCAATATAAGGAGAGAAAATATATTAGAATTATATCATATTCATGCTTATAATTCATATCTGCATACAATTTAAGATAATTTGTATATATTCATCCAAAACTCAAAACAGGCTATATATTCTATTCCTATCTTTCTACCCATATATTCAACTCAAAACCTAGCTAGAGCTTTCATTAGTTCTCTCCCTACAAATGAGCCTTGAATTCCCTTTATATGACAAGGGAGCAACAAGCTCTGTGCTCAAATGTAATTTCACCACAAATTTTCATTTGAAAAAAATCTCCATTGCATTTGACTTTCATTTCAAAACTTCCCACACATTGAATCTACAAAACATAGTGCAACTAGGGAAAGCTAAAGTTGTAACTACCATCAGAAAAGGGAACACAAATTGTCATCAAAATCCCCTTTCTCACTATCCACGCAAAAAAACCAGGCAACCAAATTTCCATGAAGGCACACAATCGACATCAAAATGTGCCATACATGCAGAACCAACACCAACAACAACAACATCATCATCATCAACACAAAATTTTACATCCCACATAGCAACTTCTTATTTACCTGCCACCCTGCCCATACCAACACTCAGACCCTGATATACACACCCGCTTCTATTTGTTGCTAGAGGAGGAGAGGAAACCTCAACCTCCTCTTCTTTCTTTTCCTTGCCCAATACGGTTCTAGTCCGTCTACTTGGGGTTTTATCCGCCAATGGCACCACATATATCACTTCTGTTATGAAATAACTTGCACAATAGAATAATATGATATGAAATATGCTAAAAATACTTGATAATAACTGAGAATAAAAATCCACTTCGAGGGGGAAAACCTCCAAATATCTCTAATGAGAACACATCACACTTGGCTACGAAATAAGACTCACAACCTCCTATATAATTTATTTATGCCATGATATCACCTAGGCCGACTTAGACACACCTATATAAGACTTAGGCTGACCTAAACAACTAAATAACAATATACTAATGATAATATGACTTAATAGAGAGTTAAGATAGCCACAAGCCGACTATTCATAACCCGATGTACAATAATATTAAGGGCATAGCAACTTCCTCATCAGAGGGCAGACCGTGATTGAAGCGAGCTAAATACTGACAATAGTCAGAGTCGGTCTTGGTTACACCATCAGAAGTGTTGCTCATAAGGTCAATGGGTGAGTGTTGGCATCCAAAGGAGCCATGCCCATACCTTATTTTCCTACCGACGCTAGTAATAGAGCACACTGACTGCTTGTCTTTGTCATCTACTAGTTGAGCAGCAACGTCCTAGAATTGCAACCTTCTACTGCATCTAGTGGGAACAAACCTAGGCTTGTTAACCAAAGCACCTGCCTGAATAGCAGGACCAAGCTTTTGTGAGCTCAAACGAATAGACCTCCTTACTGACTTACTCATTTTCTCTTGTCAGACAAGCACTCAAACTTGATTAGACTCAGCCTAGAAAGTGCTCTAACTACTACAAGAATGACACCATTACCAGTTAATTCATCTTGTATTTATTGTGTGAGGTAATGGCAACCTTCATCAATGCTTAGTAAAAATGCATGTGCAAACATGGCAATTTGGTGGCGTATGTACTGTCACCATTTAACTTGAGCTACATGAGAATCCACAGATCACCCTTCATGATTGCCAACAACAACATCTTCACATAGATTGAGATCGACATGACTACACAAGCAAGGAATAATTCATTAATGCTTCACCAGTTGTACAATAAAACGCCCACCATGTGTTGTTTTCCAACTTTGAATACTACCCGCTGATCTCCTGAAGAGTTGGCAGATCAAACGGTTTATCTCGGGCTAACTCGGTTTGACATCCAACGAAGCATCATTGACCTTCCTCATGACCAATAACATTAATCCATCTCGGAAACCAACTACCATGTCGGAAGGTCCTATGCACTTTGCAAACTAAATGGCTGGAGCTACGCATCGCAATCTCGTTAACCTCGCGGCTTTTAACCAACCTTCATCTTCCTCCTGCAAGCTAGCGGGGAATGACAAAGATTTACATTAGCTTTTGATCTTGGTTGTCAATCTAAAACCATGGGTTATGAGCTCAATAGTGGAGATTGGGCCCCACATTCTATATAGGACACACATCTTCCTTTTTCTGACCTCGCGCTAAATAACAGGCCAACACCTTAGGTCTACAAGTTGGCGGGGTACGATCGAGATCTTCTCCAATATCTTCAAATTTGAAAAACCTGCACATTGCACGGTTAGTATTTAATGAAATGCTTTGGCTAAACTGTCGGTGACATGACCACTGGGGTTAATGGCTTAGGCTTACGTCACCGGATTAAAATTAAAACCCAACTTTAGGAGAAGACATAATGCGGTGGGAAAATGATGGCCAGTTCTTTGGGCTAATGGGGCCGGTGAACTGACATGCCGAATGGCTCAAGAGGTGACTTAAGGGGTCGATGACTGACCAAGCAGGTCAACCTCAAATTATAACATTTGTGTGCTCTAGGGAATAAAACCTTACTAATTCATGGGGACAAGGGTTTCAAAATGGAGACCCAGGTCAAGTGGCAGAGAGAAAATTCCTCAAAATTTTAGACTTGAGATAGAGTGACTGAGTGAGGGAGAGAGAGAGAGAGAGTGACCTGAGAGAGGGAGTGGTGCTAGGAGGGAGAGACTTGATAGAGAGAGAGAGGGAGGGAGTGGGAGAGAGATAAAGGGAGATAGGGTTAAGGGTAGAGGTAGGGTTTGAGGGTTTAGGAGTTTAAGGGTTTAGGGTTATGGATATAGGAAGAGAGATAGAGGGATTCCGTGAGAGAGAGAGGGAGGGAGTGGGAGAGAGATAGAGAGTAGAGGGTTAAGGGTAGAGGGTAGAAGGTAGAGGGTTAAGGGTAGAGGGGAGGGAGATAAGAGTGAGTGAGTGAGAGAGAGGCATAAGGGGTAGGAGGGTGAGACTTGAGAGAGAGATGGAAAGAGGGAGGGAGTGGGAGAGATATATGGGGTAGAGGGTTTAAGGATTTAGAGTTTAAGAGTTAAGGGTTTAAGGTTTTTGGTTAAGGGTTTAGGGTTTAAAAGGTTTTTGGTTAAGGGTTTAGGAGTTTGAGGTTTAAGGGTAGAGAGCATACATAGGGGATGAGTGAGATAGAAAGACCTAAGAGGAGAGGGAGAGGGGTAGGAGGGAGAGATGAGAGAGAGAGAGAGAGAGAGAGAGAGAGAGAGAGAGAGAGAGAGAGAGAGAGGGTAGAGGGTTCAAGGGTTTGGAGTTTAAGGGTTAAGGGTTTAGGGTTATGGGTATAGTGGAGAGATATAGAGGGATTCAATCTAAGACAAAACCCCAACCTTAGGATTTTCCCAATACCATAAAAAACTAGTAACATAAGATAGGACATGAAAGGAACATAAGACAAGACAAGAAAGGACAAATTCAAAAGATGCAACATACTGTGTTGATATGTCCTTCAATCTTCTTAAGAAGATCCATGATCTGTTTATAAAGGAAGTGACTTCATAGATGCATCAAGTTCAATTATGCATCTTTAAACAATTAGGAAGCATTTCAAGTTGTTTTCAAGCCCCTCTCAACATAACCCTGTTGGACAGTCACACATCACATAGGAAGGTGAGTTGTTAGGTCACCCACATATGTGACAGGTGGTTGTCCAATAAAGATAAAATGAGGGGACTATGTATTTATTACACATAACAAAAGAAGATCAATGGTTGAATCAAGGTCATGATACAAGTACAAGGACAACACCTTTGCAAGAGCTATAAGAGGCAAAGGGGATTGATATTATTCATTCATGGGTGTACTGGTGAAAGTGAATGCAATAGGTAAAGGTCATTGTCAATGATAAGGACAACCAACAATGCATGTTACAATGGTCTCATGAAGGACAACAACAAAAAATAAATCTAAAGTTGCACGAGGCTCTATTCAAGGCCTTCACAATCAAACATTAAGTGAACAAGTTGCCAAATAACATTCAATGCATGATGTTTTAAGGAAAAGCATAAAAGGAAAAGACATTCAAGAAACATCAACTCTAGTTGACACCGATAATATTCCTATTGAAAACATGTCATTACAAGAGGTTTATGATAGAAATGGAACCCTCATATCATGTGTTCGAGATACAATTTCTATGCTCATAACCTTTCAAGTAGGGGTTTTGGTCACCATGATTGATCCAACATGGATCATGATTGCATACAAGAAATAAAAAGTTACAAATGACAATTAAGCAGTTATGATTCAGGACAGGTCTCATTTTGGAAGCCAAGGCCATAGTACAATGGAGGGGTAGTACCATCATCTTAGGTACCACTGCTACAAGATGATAAATGACAATCCTTTTGTTTGTATGCATGGAGGTCCTAAAGCATACTTTGGGTAAGGTGCATTCATGGCATCTTTTGGTGAAAGGTTTCCCAAGCATGAGCAAAGATCCAGTGTTCCATCAGGCTATGTTGGAACAATTATACACTAATCCCTCCCCTAGGGTGTTTCCTCACATTAAATGAGATTATTTGTTATTGTTAATGTTGTTTATGATATTGGTGCAGAGGTTGTAAACACATTAATGGATCTGATGAGCAACATATTGACTAGATTTGGATGTCCAGAAAGGATTGTGTTAGATAATGCAATGTGTTTTAGATCTGAGGAATACATAGAGTTTTGTGAGAAGCATGACATCCAAATTTCTTATTCATCACCATACCACCCACAGGGAAATGGACAAGCAGAGTCAAGCAATAAAAGCTTGATGAAGATTATTAAAAGAATCCTGGATCAGAATAAAAGGGCTTGGGATTCTAAGCAAGATTAGTAGTCTAGGCAGATAGGGTAACTGTGAAGAAGACAATAGGTTGTGCCCCATTTGATTTGGTTTATGGGATAAATTCCAGGTTGCCCCAAAATAACTTAGTGGAAATGTATAAGTTTTTCTAGATGTATGATAATGAAATTGATGATGAGATGCAATTAAGAGTGGAAGCTCTTATAGAATTAGATGAAACCAGGAGGGAAGCCTAAAAGAGAAATGCAAAGTTGCAGTTGCAAGTAAATAATTTGTATGACAAGAGGGCAACTGCAAGGAGTTTCAAAGATGGATATTTGGTTTTAATGTGGAATGTCAGACTAGAACATAAAGGGAAACACGGGAAATTTGATTCAATCTGGTTGGGTCCATTTTTGATTAATGGTAAGTGGGGTGAAGATTTGTACTTCCTCCAAGATATGATAGGAGATCTTCTAGAACTGCCAATTCATGGACAATTCTTGAAGTTATACTTCACTTGAAGTATTCTTTTCCATGAACAGTAGTTTAGGTTTGTATATTTTGTATATATTTTGTACATAGTTGGGGTTGTTTTGTCCGAACAGTCCCTTTTTCGTCGTCTCTGCATCTTGGTCTACTCTACCTGAGATTCTGGATTCTCGCTTCATTCCAGTGGAATGAACGTCCCCAACTAGAGCCACTAATGGAACTTCAATATTTTTCTCCTTTTCTTTCACTCATGCCTTGCCTTATGTCTCTAGTCTTTCATGGTGTTCGAGTTTTCTAAGGGTTGGGGTTTTAGCTTTGTCTTCATGTAAAACCCTAATGTTTATTTCACACTTTGGCTAGGTTCTATTTCACTGTTACTTTTGATGGGGTTTTAAAACAACTTATGTCATATCGATTCGTCTACGCCGAGTCCCTTTGATTTTAATACTTTATTTCCTCTGCAGGGTTTTATTTCCTAAGTCTCGGTTGGCCCCGTGTTTCATCTTTTAAAAAACAACTTATGTCATTGTTTACCATTGGCCTAGTGATGTCCCCTCATCCTTTTTAATGAATGTTTTATTTTGTAGAAGGGATTGAATTCACGCTATCGTTGATCAAATTTCCTTCGGATATCAATGGTTTCCCGCCATCGTGTGATCGGAAGCTACAAGATTTTTACCGATTGCAATATCGCGGGCATGCACCACGTGTCCTTCTGGGGGATGCAATTTCTTGATCGCTGATCAACTACCATTTTATCTCAGTCATTCCTCACCATCACGCGATGGCCCCACCACAGTGCTTTGGTCGATCGCGATATCACGAGCGGTCACCATGTGTCTCATTTGATGAAGCCAAAAGAATAAAGGAAATACCATGGAACATTAATCCGGCCTTAAATACATTAAAAGGCGGCTTACTAAAGTACTCTTAAGATGCATGTGATTCAAATCGACAGATGTGTTATAATCTTGATGGAAAAGCTACTTGAGGGTTAATGATAGGGTCGATGACTGTGTTGAAAGAACGAGATCATTGATGCTCAAGATCTACGGTTGCCTGCAATCGCGTGATCCAAAGTTGCAGGATTTTTACTGATTACGATATCACAGGCAACTTCCACGTGGAATTCCTTCATAGTGTATGGTATGGTGGGACCCTTATGGACATGTTGGAGATTGTGTCAACCTGTTTTGAAGGTAGTTGTCGATGATTTGATCAAAATGAAGTATCGACGGCTCAAATTTAAATCTACATCAAATATGGTTGGAGTCGTTCGTGCAGCGTGCGAGCGAGCTTTAATGGTGGATGAGACATTTATTGGAATAATTTGATTGAAATAAAATCAATTCTCTTGCTTTATGTGTGTTACAAAGCATTCAGGTATTTTGCAAAGCAGTTTCAGAGCTGAGAGCAAGGTTGTGAACCCTGACAGCCAGAATTTGGGATTTCTGTGAAAAGAGCCATGAGTTAATTTATGTGTTTCCCGGTCACTCTATGCTTGAATTAAGGAAAATATTTATTGTACTTATCATAGGGCTTGTTGATAAACGTTTTAGGGCTATAGTTTATTTAAATTGTGAGAAATTGCAATATTTTGTTTTATAATTTCATATCTCTAGTTAGTCCTTGCTATTTGAAGTGTGAAATTATAAGAAGCCCTAGTTTGTCCGAGATGGCACCACCCAAGCAACATTTTGGCCAGATTGACTATTTAAAAAGAAACTTATATGATGATTTCCTGGATCAATTGCCCTTGTCAACAAATGATAGAAAGAAGGGATTGGTTTTGATGCAAGGGAAAATCCTAGGAGAGGGGTTAGTATACAATTGTTCCAACATAGTCGATGCTAGGGTTCCTCTCATGGGTTTAGAAATGTTCAGATTATGGTATGGACAGAGGAATTTGCCTCACCCTTTTTCAAATGGATGGATGTATGATATGGGGAAGCTGGTGGTACCGAATGTTTTCCCTGATGTAGACCTGCTTAGGGCAGTAGTTGGAAGATATGACCTTGTCGCACGGGTAATTAGGAATAATGATGGAAAGGTTTTGTTAAGCATTAATAGAGATGATATTCAACAAATTTTTGACTTGAGTGAATTGAGTGAGGACTTGGTGCCTATCAACCTTGAAGAAATGAAGCAGGAATATGCAAAGTTGAAGTCTCCTTTCAGAGCTAAATTGCTTCCACCTCATCTAGCTAGGGCAGGAGGTTCAAGATTTCATATCATCCCTAGTGACCAAGAAATTTTTAGATTAAATTGTTTTACAAATCATTTCCTAGCCACTTTTTATTCATTGTGTCATATTTTGGGTTTCAGTCCTAGTGCGGCGATGCCCATTGCATACATGTTCATGGGGGTGCAAATACAACACCCTAACTTCTCTATCACATATGACTTTGCTTCTTTCTTGGCTGAGAGGATACATGAGGGGTTTTCAAAGCTGTAGAAAAATGATACTGACACTCAATTATTTTGGTATTCTATGTTGATGCATATTTTTTTATTCAAGAATGTTGACTTCTTATCTAAGAAGATGAAATTAAGGCAATCGGTTGATGGAGAAAGATTGCCAATACATATATGGGCTATAGATTTATCTTGTAATAAGGAAAGCACTAGTTATGTGCAATTTGATAATTGTTTTGCTTCCAGATTGAGGGCTAGATTGATGGTGAATGTACCTAGGATTCCTGAGGAATTACATGATTTCCTTAGGCCAAAGGGGAGGAAGCCAGAATTAAAAGTTAGCCATAACTGGGGTGACATTATCCCATACCCAGTCAACATTGTTTTGATTGTATATGGTTTTCAAGGAGCCCCTCATATAATGCCATACAATGTGCCACCAAGAGTGGGGTTTGCAGAAGTTATGTGGCAGATAGATTGCATCCATGAGGAAAACCTCATAGGGAGGGGTAAGGGAACATTTTTCCCTAATTATACAGTGGTATCTAATTTTTCCTTTTCAAAAGGAGGCTAGTGCACTTTGAGAAATTCTTTGAGGATTATCATTTGAGATGTGTTCCAAAGTGGCAACATGATCCTAAGGGTTTCTTTACCCTTTTTAGACAAAGAATAAAGGCTGAAAAGTTTGTGCATGAGTTCAAATTTCTTGAGGACCTGATTAGAACTGAGGTCGACCTAAATAAGTAGGAGTTGAACAAGGAGAAATGGATAGCTTATGATAAGCTATTAGTATTGTGCACAAAATGGATCTGAAATATGATCCACTGTTAGAGTTCAGTCCCCACCATAAGAAAATTGATTTTCTAATGGAGAACTTCAAAGAGATTATGGGAACTTTGAGAACCAAAAAAGTAAACTTCGAGCTGAGTCTAGGTGTACAAGAACAAGGTGTCAGACCATTTGAAACAAGGCCAACATACCAGCCTACAGAAAAGTGGCCCATTTATAGGAGAAAAAAGGATAGCAATAGTGATGAGGAAGAAGTGGACAGAAAGGGGAAGCAAATTATGAAGTTTCCTTCACAACCAGGTCCAAAATTCAAAGTGCCTAGGGAAATTAAGATCATTGATTTAGAGTCATCACCAGAAGATAGTCCCCCATCACCACCATCTGAGCCAAGCCCTAAAAGGAAAAGAACTGATCAACCACAAGAGATTTTGATGGATGAAATTATTGTTACTGATCTAACATGCAGGTTGGTATGCCTCCCCCTCTTAGGCCAGTTGAATTGGTTTTATCTAATTTATATATGAAAGGAAAAAGTGTACAAGATGCAAGAATGGAAGCATGTAAGGAGTTTATAGATGACAATGCATTTGTAAAGACTCATGTATTCTTGCAATTGGTATGGAGGATGAAGTTAGAAGAATATCAAAATAAATGTAAGGAGAGAAGAGAACTAAGACCTGACAGGTCATACCAGGAGAATGATGAAGAAGTGAAAGCTGAATTAATGAAAGAATTTAAGAACATCACTCCTGAGGAAGGAAAAAAATTGGTGATTCAAGCTGGTGTATTGATTCTACCTAAATGGGACATTGTAGATGCAGTGGAATTTAATGCTATTATGAAGTCCAAGCATCCCTTGCATGAATCTGAAGAAGAAGTCAAGGCAACACTTCAAGATTTTTCTTTTAGTGAAGAGTATGAAACCTTGGCAATTTGGGCATTGGCCCCACAAGGGAGAAAGCCAAATATTACAGACATTAATCCAAATTTCAGAGGGGGATTAATAATAAAGAGAGCTTCAAAGACCTCAACCGCCGAGGCCACTAGTTTAGCTGTGAATGTGGCCAAATTGGCCCAAAAGACTGCTGAAAGGGAGGAGGCTGAAAAGAAAAGCCTAATGGAGAAGTATAACCTTTTGATTGAAGAATACATCAAGATGCAATAGAGGAATGTTGAGTTGCAAACTAAGGTGGAAAGGTTCAGGTATAGACAGATTGGGGAGACATCAAGTGCTCCAGGGACCAATACATCACCTTCCATAGCAGGGTCAGTGCCTCTTGCTTCTCTAATTGTTTCCACACCAAGGTCTCCTAGTTAGAATCCTTCCTTCACCCCTTCTACAGAGGAAATTGATGAAGAAAAAAAGTGCTCTGTTGATCCTACAAAGAAGAAGCTCTTGCAAAGAATTAATGAGTTTCATGCATCTTTGAGGGTAAGTGAGGAGGGATCTCTTTCAAAGAAAAATGAGATTGTTACTACTGTTTTAAGGCATTTGAATGAAAAGGTTGATAATAAATTTCTATCTATACATTCTTTATATTCTTTGATATTAGATGCAATAAAGAATATTGATAGGGATCAGGAGGTAGTGATACCATTGATTGAAAATTTGATCCCTAGGGCCAGTGATCTGGATGTCATGTATAAGGCCTCAATCATTAAAGCCTACTCATGTGTTAGTAAAATCATTGCAAGGTTTTCAGACCTTACCAGATGACTTAATTAGGAAGATTAGGGAGTTGGTGAATAATTTCAATGATTGGGGTAACACATTGTTACCTGATATAATTGATGAGCAGGGGAAAATTAGGTCATTCCACCAGTGGCAGGGTCAGGCAGGTGAGGTCATCAATGACCAAATTAAATTAATTTGCGATGACTCAGATTATGACTTGTTAGTGAGCTGTATGGATAAAATCATTAGTACCAGCTCATTTTTGGAATCTTTTGAAAGAGATGCAGATTAGGTAGCAGTAAAATACACACCTTATAATGCCAAGGTGAATGAGGTAATTAATTTTGACTGAATGATTGATGAAGAATATCAGAGGTGGGTAAATAAATATTTTACTAAGGAGGAATAAAAGAATGAATTACTAATGGGTGGTAAATCAGATGTTGCGGTTACAATGGCCTCCGATTTTTCTTTGATGGCGGTATCGATGTGGGTTTCTTGTGGTTTTTTGTTGTTGCCTCAATTTTCCTTAGCTGACATGATGAACGAGAATATTCTCCAGGGTGATGGCTGTTGTAACAATTTTTGGAATATCACTAGATGCTTCATTTGGCTGGTGACAAGTGTACTTTTTGGCCCGATGCTTGTTTGCTCCTTCATTTTATATAAGAAGGATTTCCAGGCCATAAGTACGGGTTAGCAAGTTAGATAATTTTGGTTGAGTCTCTAGGTGAAGTTGCAGAGAAAATTGTAAAGTCTGATGGCTTTAGAGAGAAATAAAATTTAGGTTCTGAGTTATTCTGTAATCGGTTTTGAATTCATGGGGATTTAATGTTGTATAACAATACTAGCATTTGATTTGAAATGATAAATTCAAACTCATGTCTCTCCACTATACATGCATATCCGAATTTTGAATAAGATGACTAAGGGTTGTTTCATTCATCTTATTGTTGTGGTGTGTATAATCCTTATTTTAGCTTTAATTCAAGGAATTAATTAAAATGCTTGAATGGGATTATACGCGAATATGTTATGTATAAGGATTTGATAAGTAGTATTGGGTGAGAATGCATACTGATGAAATTGTAATGCAATATTATCAAGGATCTTATAAGTTATATGTTATGTATTAAATCTGTCATAAACCTTTAGATGCTTATGAATTTGACTCTTGCAATGGATATATGGCACTGATCTAAGTTGTACTTATTTGTGTAGTTCAATAATTGTTTGTCTTTGCCTAGGCTTGCTTCCTAGGTACAAGTGTGACTATCTTTTACTATAGTTGTGTTGTAGTTATTTCATGCTCCACATAGTTGATATTATTGGTGAACATCCAATTTTATTCGATATTATCCTATTGTGTTGAGATATTCAATGGGATTATTTGTTATGTGTTAATGTTGTTTATGATATTGGTGCAGAGGTTGTAAACACATTAAGGGATCACCCTCTTGGGTCTTTTAGAGCCCAAAGTGTAGGAGGCTTTTTAAAGTCCTCATCGGTTGGTCCAGGTCCTTTGAGCTACCCTTGATTGGAATTGGCAATCCCATGGAGTGCCCAGATTAGAGACCAAACTTGATTCACGATTAAAAAAAAACCAACACCCTCTACCTTTAACCCTAAACCCTAAACCGTTAACCCTTAAACTCTAAACCGTTAAAACCTCTACCCTCTATCTCTCTCCCACTCGAAACTCTAAACCTTTCCTTGTATTCTTTTATAGTTTTCATTATTCTTATTTATTTCACACTTACATTTACAAATACACATACATATGCATTACTGTTTTCATTTATTTCTCATGTAGTTTAATAGTTTGATCGATTTCATACTATATGTGTTGAAGACTTTAGAATTTCAATTGTACATTAATTTATGGATATGTTGTATCTATAACACTACAAAACCATATGCTCTTTGTATTTACACTTGCATTTAAAATACACATTTATATACATAGATATAGATTTCCTTAATGATATGTTGCATTTATTGTTCTAGGAGAGCATCCAGTAATTGTATTTACATTTACATTTAAAAATACATATACATACATGCATACATACATACATACATATATGTGCGTGTGTGTGTGTTTGTATATCATTTATATTCAGTGTTCAAAAACAACCCATTAGTTCTGCACATGGATAAAAATTCATAAAATCAGATCTCCCACACATGTTTTGTTGAAACCTAGGCTTGAACCTCTCATTTCACATGCTTTTCTTCATAGAACTCTTGAGGACAACAGCTATACCTTCTTTATTTATCATCCTACGCCATATTCATGCATCCTACAATTATAACAGTATCCATGGGGCCTCTTACACAAGCTACAATAATCACAAAAAGTTTAAGAGCCCCTTTATATCATGTTTGGACTACAAAACCCTCAAAAATAGGGTAACCGGGTTGTATGCAAAGAAATGAAGCTTACTAGCTCAAATCAACGCCTTAAGCCCTCAAATCAGATTCAAATCAAAGCTAACACATATCTTCATGACTTGAAATTGATTTCACATAAAAATATGGCTACATGTGACTGTATAGTGCTGCATAATAGGAAAAATACATAAATTTTGAAGAAAAACACAGATTTTTGAATGTCAAGAGCTTGTATTTTAAATCCTCAACCATAAACAACCATTACAATGATCACTTTATGCCTTTTAAAGGACTTTACATGTCAAATACTGAACAACCACCTCTACAACTGACTTTTTAATCTTTTATGATCACATGAAACATAAAACACACTAATTTCAAGGTTGTTAACATCACTATTGAAATATTTTAATTTTTTGACCTTTCAAACATTAAAAAGTACATCATTAAATTAATTATGTAATGGCATAAAAATTAAAAACATCATGAATTAATTATGTAACCACATAAGTCAACTATAATTCTATCAAGAAATTAATATCAAATAGATAATATAATCGCATAACTTATACATTTCAATGTCATTGATCTTCTTCTTCATCCAACTCTTTGTCTGTATCATCCGATCTAGATTTGACATTGTAAGGACTGGTCATATCATCATCGTCGTCATCGATATCAGTTTCGATAATGTCATCATCCACACGGATGTCATCTTCATGAACATTAACTCCTACATCATCATGATCCTAGTTCCTCCTCTTGACATCTTAAATGGGGGACATCATCAACTAATTGTTGATCCTGATCATCATCTACATCATCTTCTAGTTCTTGGTATCTTCTTCTTCCACCACATTGCCCTGTGCTTCCTCTTGGATCATTTTCTAACAACAAATGACTGGCCTGGTTTTGCCTGGGGCCTGCGGGTGAAATGCACGCTCACATTGGCGGAAGGAACGGAACAGAACCGACCGATTGATCAGCCTTGTATTAGCCGCTAGTGATCCATTTATCATGTTCAATAGCGGTTCTCGGATGGAAACACCATTCCAGTTGTAGGCTATACCATGGGATGATGAAAAGAATTAATGCAGAGGACTTGAAGTCACTCCAAGTATATCATCCGAATCGCTATCAGGTACTGCGGGACTTCTGGGTATGGAACAGATTGAAGTATTGGTCACTTTTGAAGACTACGGTTATGCGAATCACGAATTTTTTCCATGATAATCAACGACAGTTAAATTTATGACCATTGCACCACATAACCTTGTGGTGTTTCACCTACCATATGTCGGCTTATGTAATAATTATTGCAATATAGATCGGTTGATAAACATATTTATTCTTGTGAATGTATGCAAAGAAAACAATCTCAACATATATATACATCAATATAATTGAAAATAATTAAATAATATGGGTCATTAATATATTTATATCTACTTATTTATCTCTTAAACCATATACTAAATCAATTTCCCTTTGTGTAACATTGGAATCTCCATTACGATGAGCTTCTTTAACCAATGAAGCCACACCTTCCCATGTTAATGTGCGACCAGATTGTTAACATTGTTCAATCCATACCATCATCCAATCAAGATTGTTGGTGACGTACAAATGTAGTGCATCCCACTCTCGACCAACTGTATCAAAAAAAATTGAAATTCACAAATGACGTATAATTAGTTAAATACCATAGTATACGACCTTAATTTATAATTGATGTATATTGAATATTAAAAATTAAATAAGTACAATATACATAAAAACCATATGTAAAATGTATTCCAATTAATCTAAATGACCATTTTATAATTACCTCTCACTTTCCTCAATCTACCTTTCCCCATCAGGTAACCCCCCTTCGAATTTTTTAATGGAGTTGGGATCCCAAATGTGATCTACATGGATCTTTGCTGCAAACTTAGGAATATATTCACTAATGTATACCATGGTCTGGTATAACATATATCCCTCCACCATAGAACCCTTAGGATGTGCTCTTTGTCTAACCAAATCCTTCAAAAATTTCAAGTGCCTCTCAACCATCCACATTGACCTTGTGTGTACATGTCAAAACAATTCAATCTCCTCAACTTGGTGTATGAGGTGGTGTTCTTGTGCATTGAAAAATGTCGAAGGTAGACACTTTAGCATTTCACACATTAGACGAGGAATATTTCTCTTCCAATAATTTATATCTTTATGGATTTCTTTAGATGACAACCATCTACAAGTGATTCAAGGCACAAATATATTAATGAGATTTAACAAAAATATACAGTATATTACATAACAAGTAAAACAAATGGCAATTATAAGATGTATACAATGAATTGAACAAATATCGCTACTTACCTCATGTATTTTCCAAGATCATATATAACTTTCTTGTTGTTGTCAAAAGTTGTCTAGGAGATAGAGTGGGGCATATTGCAACAATTATAAAATGATCTTTTCATTATTTTCCAAAAGTAGTAAACACAATACACTAAAAGTACATGCATTATACATGTGTATATAATATACCAGAATAATTACCTTAATGAAGGTATACCAATCATGTGTTTTCATCCCTGACCCAAATTCACCTTTCTTTGTTATTATATTGTTTATGTTCGTAGCAAATTCTGTGGGAAATCAAATTTTTTGTATGACTTCTTTTATAGCATTGCTTTGCTGCTCTGTTAATAACTAAGGAAGGACACTTATATTAATTTGGTCTCCATCACTATTTAATTGAATGACATTTTTCATTGCATGATTGGCTTCCTGAATGTCACTACAAATTTTGACAATTTTTTCTTTGTCATGCCTTCCATCCAATATTTTCCATAATGTTTCTGTTATATTCTTTCCGATATACATTGTATCAAACAAATGCATAATTTGTAGCTGATCATAGTAGGGCAGCCTACTAAATTGTCTGGGATAACTTTTCAGTCCATGTGGAAGCCGGCCATTAATGCCTTGACAACCTTCATGAAACATATCAGGTTAAAACATTAACAAAGGCAATCCATTTTCAGAATTACAACATGAGGTAAAAACAACACAATATAAAATATAAATTAAAAACATATCATATATGATAGATAAACAATTTGATCTGATGTATAACCTTGACGATTAATTCTATTATATTCCAACTTCCATAGGTGAGGTGACATTCTTCATGGTTTGATGTAGTCTCCTCTTTCCCATTGAAAAAATGTTTTTCAATAGTTCGATACTTATGATTTCTATGGAGGAAGTGCCTATACTCATCAAACACCTACTTTCCTAAACTTGTTGAACGATGAGATTTCATCTTGGGACCACAAATTGGACATGCAAATTTTCCCTTTGTTTGAAGACCTACAAGATCATATATAATGGGATTAAATATGTCAATATTTATAATTATATATATAATGAATAGATTATTTTAAAATATGCGATATCTACTTCATAAAATTAAATATTGTTAAAGTGCAGTCGAATGTTATAACATACCACAAAAATGTGTTAGCCCTAGGGCATCATGAATTGTCCATACAAGCATTGCATGGAATTGAAATTGTCTTTGTCCTATTAGTCTAGAGATGTCATACATAGTGGCGCCATTCCATAACTTTAGTAACTCATTGATAAGAGGCTCGATACATACATTCATATCTTTAACTTGGTACTTACCTAGTTGAATGAATATAAACATTACATAATTATTATAACCATTTTACTGCAATATATATAAATTAATGTACATGACTATTAAATAAATAAAAAATGTCATTATGCAACAAATAAGACAAATGAGATGCTACTACGTTAAAGAAAATTGATGTAAACAAATACCTGGAACAATCATTGCCAACATTATGTGCTCTCTCTTTATTGACATCCATGGAGGAATGTTATTGTTGATAACAAAAATAGGCCACACTGAGTAAATAGATCTCAGCTCTCCAAATGGATTGACACTGTCTGCTCCCAATGAAAGCCTGAGATTATGAGGTTCTTCTTTAAAGTGTGTCCATTTTTCCTCCATGTCCCTAAATGCAGAACCATCCGTAGGCATTTGAAGAATGTCATCTCCACTTCTATTCTGTGCATGGTAATCCATAAATTGCGCTAAGCTTTCACACCTAAATAATCGTTGCATACGTGGAATAATGGGAGTATAACGAAGAATCTTGCGAGACACCTTTTTTGTTAGTTGATCTATTCGATATCTACTGATATGACATTCCAGGCAGTCTGTTGCAATTTCCTGTTGTTTATGATATATAATATGATCATTGGGAGATGCATCTATTGCTTGATACTCCATTCCGATATCTTTCATAATGGCAGATAAATCTCGGTATGAGCGAGGTAAAATATTTGATGGTGGTAACAAAAATTTACCAATCAATTTACCACAAAAAATAATTTGTTAATATAAAGAATATTAATGGTACATATTTCATCCTTTATTTACCAGTGATGAACTAACAACAATTAAAATAAATGAAAAAAGATGACATATATGACATACCTTAACATCCGTGAGATTGTTATGTTTGATAAACCATTCATAACTTTCAAGTTCAACAACAACAATACAGCAGAGAGAAGAGTTGTTTGGGAGTCTTCATAAAGGGGCTCGTATTCCTTCTCAAGTACAAGTAAATCATGAACATCATCAAAGTCATCTTGATCATCATGATCAGCTTTGCCACTAAATGTGTCATAGATCAATTTATTTGTACCATCATCTTCAACTGTGTTTTCTGGCACATGATCATCTTCTTCCATAGGATCATTAACTTCATCTTCGATATTCACAGCTCCATGTTCGTCCGCTTGCAAAACCACATTCTCTGGGCCGTGATAATCCATATCATCTACCCTAGGGTGCCCCACCTTTATAATAATGATAGACACAAATAAACCATGATCATGATCAAGTGATTATATATATATATATATAAAATGTTAAAACGATATAAATATTTACAAATTCAATCAATATAAACACATATAATGAACAACTTACCAATGGACGATAATCATGCCCCCCTTCAACGTGACCATGTTGCCTACAATTTTTCTCAGCTGTTGTGCTTAAAAGTCATCTCGTCTTTAAGCCCTTGCAATTATTGCAAGGACAATAACATTTCCTATCACCCTTTCTTTTCAATCAAGCCCACAATCTATCAAGTGTCTCTTCATTTTGTTCTGGACTAATATTATCTGACATGATTTTTTTTTACCAAGCTTGACTATTTAGATCTTCAAAAAATATCAAAGTCACACTCCAATAATTTTTATTCATAGACAGGTAACATAATCTAATAATTTTGATATTTTACATAAAAAAAATTTGGCATGCAACCACCCCTACAAAAGAGAAGATAGTTTGAAGTTAATGACCCCAAAAAACACTTTAAAATGCTAATTCCAAAACTTATTAAATTCTGATTTTACTATGATTTCCAACCGTTAAGACTTCTAAAATCATAATATTGAACTTGATCGCAAACTTTGTACAACGATGGAGGTAGCGAGCTAGTAGGAGCAAGTGACCCATTCCTAAGGAGCAACAAGTTGGAATCATCATTGCTAATGTCAATACAGATTTATCCTTTTAGTTAAAGATGCAATGTGTCACTTCTTATGACGAGCTTATCCCTAGGGCCCTCAACATTGAGAGAGCCCTAATTGCACAAGGAAGCACACACTAGTAGAATTTGGAAAATAAATGACCAGGTGACTAAAAATTTTAGTCACAACAACTAAAAATGACTAACTTCTGCTCATTTTTTTGCAACTCAGCTATAAATGAGTAAATAAATTACTAGTTTGGTTGTTGATTAAAAATTATATAGTCACACAAATAAAAATGACTAAATAGTTAGTCATTTATTTAGTCACAATCCATTTGAATAAATCATTTAAGGAATCAAGAATATAGCCCGCCAAAATACTCTAAAACTTTAATAAACATACCCTAAAACTTTTGTCAAAATATTATTTTCAGGTGTAGCCCACCAGAATGGAGTTTTCATTTTAATAAACATACTCTAAAACCTTCATCAAAACATTATTTTCAAGCATAGACTACCAAAATGGAGAAGTGTTTCCGTAAAGAATGACAGAGAACGGTGAGGAGATGTGCGTGAAAGGAGGCATAGGATTCATTGCTGCTTATCTCATTCTTGCTCTACTCAACAAATCTTACATTGTTCCCACTACTATTTGTAATCTAGGTATTTACTTGACATATATTTGCATAATCTCAAATTCCTTCAGAGGATTTTGAAGTATCAATGTATCCTATATAGGGTTTAGAATGATTTCTTTTAATTAAAAAAATAAATAAATGATGTATTTCTCTGTAATTAGATAATGTGGAGATCTCCTAAATCTACCTCAGCACACTATCCTATTTGGCATTGTATTCATTACTTCAACTACTAGGGTTTTGCATGTGACATCTTTAATATCTTCATGAACATGGCTTTTAAATAGATCTCAGTCTTTGCTTTAATCATTTTCATGGTAACCCTTGAGTTCTATAATCCACTTTCAATCTCTTCTAAGAACGGTGTCTTAAGCTAGACTGCATAGTATGCATATAAAGCAAGTCCTTCATACCTGCCATTGTTCCAAACCACCACTCACTGCCTTGCTTAAAATGTTGCCTCCATAAGCACAATAACATGTTTTAAAATCACGGTTTCCAGTGATTGACCATTAAGGTCACCACTTTCATTAAGATACAATGAGATTTTTGTCTTCAAACTCAAGGCATTATGCAAAATAACATTATGAATTGTTTGTTGTGTACGATTTTATTTTCTTGCACATTTACTGCTTTGATAACTTCCTTTAAGACTGGGTATTGCACCCTCAGCTGCAATCTCAAACAACTCACTCACTATCACTTGAAGATTTCTTTCATGAGCATCCTTCTATAAAATCAAACTATGCCCTATAGACTGCCTACTTACTACAGGGAACTCATTGTTTCATGGTATTGTAGTTCTTAAGATCCTTCAACCTTATTGACACTACTTCACAGTCCACAAGGTATTATTCACTATTCTCCCATCTTTGATGAGTCTCAAAACACTGCTCAAACATGCAATCCACTACCTACATTATACATTAATGGCTAAGAAGAAACATTGAACCTATGATTACCACTGTTACTTCATTTGGACAGTCATTCCCTGATTGCATTTCCTTGTCTAACACTACCAAAAGCATTTGAAAAACCCTTAAGGTCAGCAAGGGGGTAACGAAACTCACTGTTAAAATTCCACTTTACTATGCAAGGTTTGAGCTTTATTATCTTGTCACTGCTCAGCCTCTTTTTGACTCACATCTCAAGTTACTGTCACTCTTCTTACCGTAGATTGCATTTACAAATGTCACTAAGCTACATAGTGTGTTTGTTATTGGCTACAATCTTTAGATTGCAAGATTTTGTTATTAGCTACAATATCTCAATATTTCTGGTATTGCAACCTCACTAATCCACTATAGTTATTGTTTATGTTTCTACGAAGGCCTAAGGTTTGTACCCTAATCATGTTCTTACCAATGCTTATGTTGGTATTAAAAAACAACCTTAAATCTTGGGTCAGAAAATTAGTTGTCTTGACAAAGTTGTGGTATGATCTTGGATTGTATCCTAGAGTGTGTGGGAAGCTTGTGTTTGATCATTAAGGTATGTAAACCTGATCAAGGAAATGTATCCTATATAGCATGGGTCTTGCTTTAATACTTTCCATAATGGTTATTAGCAGATCACATTATTATAGTTTGCGGTAACCCAAGATTGCATTCAAGTATGTAACAAACTTGGTTTGTAGTTTAAGCTATACACTTTTAAGTAACATTCATAAGGTTTAGAAAATCTTGATCACTCTCTAGAATAGTCCATTAAACATGGGTTGTGCTTGAATGCACTACATAATTGATATAACACAACCACTCTGCATATCAACCAGAGATATAGGCTCTTTATTGCAACAAGAGTTAATCACTCTTCGATCATGCTATAATTACATCCTAACCTGTTAAACTTGAGACAACCTGAATGCACCCAATGATGATTGACACCTACATTATACAACCTGAATTAACTACATTATATGAGTGCTTCCATTTCTATCACAACATAGCCACATTAAACTTGGGTCACACATGAATGCATCCTGTATTTGTTATAGCACAACTATGCCACATGACCAATAGAGTTATGGATCACATAATTACAGTCACAAGAATATGTTCCTTGGTTGTGATCTTATGGTGATTCCACACAGCAAAATCTGGACATGAAATTCTCAAAACCCTAAACCTCTAAAAATGAAATCTGATGAGATGTTGCTTTAAAATATGATTTTCAAACCTGGAACTACAAATCTGACTTCACAACTGAATTCTGCAAAAAGACAATGACAACCCTCAACCTGGCGATATCTTCTTGAATTTTTTTTAAGTTTTCCCAAGAAAATCGTCCTTAGTTCTCCACAAACTGTCTCAAGTAGAGCAAAAAACTATCGCAATAAATCAACGAACTCACTTTTCTTTATGTCGGCCACGATTTGATTTTTTTGTATTTTTCATGTTTGTCAAAATTTTGATGAAACCAATAGTCAAAATGTCTACGAAACCCTGCAGGTTCGTTGAAATTTCGACAAACGTCGGGGATAAACTTTCAAAAAATTGAAAATTACACATCAAATTTTACAAGCACTCGACGATACATCAAATTATACATATTTCGTTGGACATTTTTGTCGAATTTTGTAGTCAAATGAGTTAGTGCCAATTGAAAGATAGTGACCTAAAACATGAAATAAAAGATAGCACATGGGGGTTATTTCCCCTTGAGTATTTGAAAACACTATTACAATGAGCTTTAAATTCATTTTTCTTCAATTAAATGCTTCATGCTCCTCTTCAAACCTGCAACCCATGTTCCAAATGTTAGATGAAATTAAGAAAATGAGAAGATGTTAGTGTTATATAAATGATTAAGCATTAAAACCCTACAACCTAGACCAAGTTGCAATGTGATTTTACTTTAGGTGCAAAAATTGAAAATTTAACTAGATTCCAAAATTGAAAACCACCTACACCATTGCATAGAGCATGAAATTCTACCCCATTTCAAAAAATAAAGCTCCAAAAAAGACCTTTGTATGACCAAGATATGGTCATTTTAAGATAGACTGTAAAAGTTTAAAAAACAATAGCGTCACTATAGCTAAAAATAAAATGTGTCACAATATTGCAATGCATTTGCAAATGTCACTCTGGTGAAAAATAGTGTCACTTTTTCAGAAATAGAGAGCACAAAGGTTTCGTTGAAAATGATTGTGTTGCTCTAGCCGAAAAAATGCGTCGCCGCATGCTTGGAACCTACAATTCACATGAAAACTCAAGGAAAACATCAAATTTGATTGCTCAAGCCCTCCTTCTAGTGCCAAAATGTGAATGGGAGATATGCCTATGCTAAACAAGAAAAAATCACACAAGGATTAGTCAATTTAGCACATATAAATGACATTCCCTATAAAATTCTTGAAGACACAAAGCATGAAACAATAAACAATGCATAATGGAAACCTAGCTTAATACTTTAAACCTCAATCCCATAGGGGGATTTGTGCCATGTTGATGTGGAAAATTAGCCCTTTCCCAATCTCTTGTTGAATAATCCTCAAGATTTATTGTACAAAGTGATGAAATTGATTCAATGTGGTGATGAACTCAAGCTAAAATGATGAAGAAAGCATGTGATTATGGATGAAAATGGCTATAATGACTTTGCATAAATAAGTGGATCCATTCTTCATAGAGAAGTTCTCTATTTATAGGACTCAAGGGTTGGAAGAAAAAGTGAAATTGGGAAATGTGAGACTAAAATAAGGATCAATATCCTTGTGACAAGTGTCACAAGGATAATGAAATCAATAGGGATATGTGCTCACACATGTGTGAGCACATTTTGAGAAGAGGGATATGTAAGAAGAGTTAAGGCTTAGGTGGCTTGTGTAAGAGGGGTGTAAGAGAGTATTTAAGGAATGTGGTTGAGAATGTAAGGGAATGTTGGTGAGTATGTAAGAGAGGTAAATGCCCTTGTAAGAGACAAGATGGCATATAAGAGGAATTGAATTCCTTTGTAAGAAGCATTAAAGCCTTTGGAGGGAAAGTCAACAGTGGGTTGTTGAGAGAATATTCCCATGGAATATCCATTTGTGAGGAAAATTCCTATTTATTTAATTAGAAGATTAATTAGAAGGTTAATAAACCATAGGTTTATTTAACCAAGGTGGAGTTAAAAGCTGGAGGATTTACTAATGAAGATTAGCAAGTAGTTTAATGTTAATTCAAAATTAATTAACTTAGGTGGGTTAGGGGTTTGTGACATTTAATTAAATAGTTGGATTAGTTTAATTAAATGAGAGGACACAGGGGTTTCAATTAAATATTTTGATTTATTTAATTAAATGAGATGAAAATTAGTGAGAAGAGGATGAATTAACCTGATAAATTTAATTGTTTGATTAATAAGAGAAAGTGATTAATTTAATTAAACAATGTAGATTATTTAATTAAATAATTAGAACATAGCTAATTTAGGAAGAAATTATGTTAATAATTAGAGTCATTTAATGTTATGATGTTATGCTTAACCATGTGGTTAATTGGTAAGAAAGAGTTGCTTTTAGATACTTAGTAGCAATGCTATATAGATATGAGTTAATGGGAAAGTTATTCATGGGGTTAGGATAATCCATGAGAAAGGGGATAACTTTCGAATAGACTACTAATGGTCAATACAAATCGAGCAATTAAATGTGGTGAATAGATGACCTCATTTGACGTTACTAGGTGATTAATATTTGGTCGAAGTAGTGTAGGTAGCCACTATCTACATTGTCAGTTCACTATGCAATCCAATTTACATTATAGGTTGAAGTAATCATACATGAGGAAGTAGACATTATGGTATCTCTAGATATGTAGGACACATCACTATGCTTAAGAAAGGCTATTTGAAGGATGAGGCTACTAAACCAAAATCTTCCTTGAAGGGAGGGCCATCTTACCAAGTTTGGTAGATGTGCGGGGGACCACAGTAAGTCCATGGTTGGTGGAAAAGCGCTTGAGTGATGCTTCTCCTCATGTAGTTGGAGGCAAAGATTTTGGAGGACATTCTGGACCATTGGCATTTCTAATTCAAGAATTGAAGATGTAAATTTCAGTATTGGGGACAACTAGAAGGTATGCACTACGGAAATGGGACATCTAGAATGTATGCACCAATGTTGGGACATATGTATTAGTTTGTATTTCTAGTTCATGTCAACTTGTTGAAGTTACGTATATAATCATGTATCCATCTATATGGAAATTGTGAATGTGAAATGTTATCTTGCATATATGAAAAGTGAAATCATATTTGTATTTGATGAAATGATTCTTTGATTATGCAATGGAAGATTTTGTAAAGGTTATGTTTAAATGGTGCATATATTATTGGAAAGAAAAGAATTTTTTTATTTCTCATTATGTTAGATGCATAAACTATTCACTTATGGGTAAAACATAGTAAAATTACTAGGTAGAACAATGGGCATGTTACAACTTGAAACTAGGAATCCTTCCATACCATAGCTCATAGGGAGTCTTTGTGTTTTTTTCTCTTACTTGAACTCTATTAAGTATATAAACAGTCGTATGGATTACTTCTCTCTAGTAGACTTCTGTAGATTTGCCTCTTCCATCATTTTTCTTGTAGCTTCTTGAACATCCCTATTCTTTCTTTTAACTACTCCATTCTATCGAGGAGTCTTAGAGGCGGAAAGGTGCCTCTTTATACCATGATTCTCACAAAAGATGTTAAAATCATTGGAGGTGAACTCTCCACCTCTATCAAACCATAAAAATTTGATTTTCACATCCATTTCATTCTCAACCATGGATTTAAATTCTTTAAACTTCTCTAGGGCTTCTAATTTTTCTTTGAGAAAAGTAACCCATGTCATTCTAGAATAATCATCAATCAATAGCATGAAATACATGTCACCTTGAAGACTTCTTACTCTTGTAGGACCACAAATATATGTATGTACCAATTCCAACATTCTGATAGTGTATTATTCTTTAAATTTGAAGCTTCTTCTTGCTTGCTTTCCAATTTAATATTCTTTGCATACATTGATTGTCTTTGTAATCCTTAGTAGATCTCTCATAGCTTGAACTGAATTAATTCTTACTAAGTTATCAAAATTGATGTGACACATTCTCCTTTGCCATAACCAGGTTTCATTAATCTAAGTCATAAAGCAATGACCATTAGAACCTTTAAGATGATAAATATTTCCATATGTTCTTTTTCCAGTAGCAACCACAGTTACAAATCCTTTTTTGATCTCACATCATAAGATTGCATCCTTTGATACACATTCGAACACTCAAGAGGTTATTCCTTAAACCCTTAACATAGTATACATCATTAGTATTATGTTTTCCATCAAAATTGATAGAACCTTTTCCACATATCTTAGCAAATATATCATCACCAAATCTAACACATCCTCCATCGGGTGATCCCACAATAGTGGTTTACACTTTCTGGTAGATCCTGATTTTTTTTAAAATCACATATTTTTAGAAAATATAATGATTTAAGCCTTGAAAAGTTCCATTTAAAGGATTCCAATTGAAGAGGTTTTGATCAAACCACCTTAGATCAAACCTCCTTGGATAGAACCTTGCTAGTTTTAAACCATACCTATAACAGAGTCTCCTTTACACCTATCAAAATACTAATAAAAAACCACTTTTAATTTAACTTTTGGGGAATCAAATGAATTCATTTTTAAAAAAAAATTTAAGTATGTAGTCCTTATTATAAGCTTCCCAAAAAGTATAATTTTAAATAAATTTAATTTGATTATTATATTTATTTTTTATTTATTGTGAATGTAGGTTTTTCACTAAAAGTTAAGCTCTATATTCTTCACATGTGGAAAAATAGTAGATTATCAAAAAAAATCTAAAAAACGTCTATGCACTAGATATTGATGTCCTTGATCCAACAAAAAAATAAAATTGAATTTTGATACATACAAAAAGAGTTATGTTTTAGCCTGTAAATCATGTATAAATTGTAATTGGTTTGACTTTGAAACTTAATTAAGAAAAAAATATTCAATGAAATTCTATGAAACCAATTCCATGCACTAGATATCGTAGTTACAAATCTAAACTCAAAAAAATTAGAATTTTATCCTTCATAGAATTTTTTTTATGTGTTAGCTAGTAACGTCACTCTTTAAAAATGGTGTTTACTGTTAAAAACTAGTTTTTAAAGGAGATGGAAAAGGAAGTACAATCTAATTCCAAAAAAATTGAAAAAAATATATTTAAAATCTATAGATAAAATGTCACAAATCACTAGTTTGCATCATCTTCAAATTTCTCACGGTTTAGTCGCTATAGGTGCTCAAAAGTGAAGATTTAGTTAAAAAAATTCAGTTCAATGTCCAGTTTGGCCAAAAATTGTAAACCAGTATTGTGGGATCACCCCATCATATTTTTCAAGTTTAACAAACTTACTCTTGCCAACGGTCATCTGATTAGAGCATTCATTATCAAGGATCTAGTAATTCTTCTCCTATCTAGCATGAAAGGAAAATACCAAAGTACCTTCAATATTATCCTTTGTCTCCGAAGGGATTTCCTTCACACATCTCTCAAAGTTAGCAAAAATAGATTCATATTTTAAAGCCATGAACAAGAATTCATCATCATCATCTCCATAGTCAGATTCATCATCAGAAATACTTGCATCTTCTCTAACATAATAGCTTTTCTTGATCATCTTACCTTTTTTCTCCTTGTTTTTGTTATTTAAAACTTTGTTTGGACCTCTTGAAGCATAGTGACCTATCTTTCCACAACTGAAACATTTGAAAGGAAGTTTACCATTGTACTTACTAGTACCCTTCTTCATTCTCCTTACAAAGTTAGCTTTTATATCATCAAGATCCTCCTAATCTAATTCCTTGATCTCCTCAGATTTCCTAACTTTAAAAGCAGTCTCAACTTTTGCACCACTATTTGTAACAAATTCTCTCATCTCAAAAGCAGTTGGGGAGCCATGCAATTGATCTCTAGTATATTGATTTAGGTTTTCAAATTATTCAATAGCATAAACTTTATGACTATAAGATTTAGGAAGATTTTTGAGAATTTTCTTTACCACTTCTAGTTCTTTGAGTTCAACACCAAGACCTCTAATGCAGCTGACCACTTCATCTACCCTTTGCATATAGCTTGTAACATTTTCTTCTTCAAAAATCTACAAGTTCTCAAACATGATCTTTAGATTCTCCATCTTAGCTTCTTTGACCTTATCATCTCCTTCATAAATGCTTTCTAACTTTTCCCAAAAAAATTTAGCATTTTTTAGACTCAACTTTCACCAATTCAAAATTTGTAAGACTATTTAAGAGAGCATACCTTGCTTTACCATTGCTTTCATAGGCTTTGATCTCATCAATAGTACTTGGACCATTTGTGGGTTCAGTGTAACCAGTCTTAACAAACTTTTAGACATCATATCCAAGGTAAACCGGAAAACCTTACATCCTTGTCTTCTAGAATGCATAATATATTCCATCAAATATAGGGATCTCTTTCTTGTGCGCCATCCCGGATCTACCTCAAGTGATTAAGCTTTCTTCCAGGGAACCTTGCTCTGATACCGATTGTTGGGTGCACAAGACAACTAAGAGGGGGGATGAATTGGTTGTACCTTAAACCTTCAAAACCCTCATACACACTTAGATCCACATTAACTTAATTAACCCTTAATCAATTATGATGGTCTAGCATGAAAGGAAAATAACAAAAACTGAAACAAAACAACACCAAATTTACATGGAAAACCCAAGATGGTAAAACCACGGTGAGGATTATCTCACAATATAAAGTAATATCAACATTGAATACAATAGGGCTCACTACCAGAGGGATCACTTCCCAAAGAAAGAAAGGCTTAGTTCCAGAATAGAAAAGATAGAGAAGAGTGTTACACAGAGAAATCCACCATAATATCATCAACACCTTCGCAGCTTGAATGAAGAATTGTATACACCTTTTGCTCACTGCATCCAACAATCTAACACATGAAAGCTCATATTGCACTTCTCAAATTCACACCCTAACACTCTGAAATTTACATCATTCACATCATACTTGTCTATATTCATATCCCTTGATAATTGAACTCATATTTATATCATCTTCAACCTTGGAAACATTCTCCAAGGTTGGCTATGCACCTCAATTGTGTAAATTCAAATTAGGTCAAAACCAAAACACTTTTGTGGCAGATAGAACTAAAGGCATATCACACCACTCCTTATTTTGGACCCAAATCTATAACGTTATGCTTCAACACACTTCTACAAAAAATAGACATCCACCACAATTAGTGTAAACACCAAGGTTGGTTGTTACCTGTGTAAACACCATTAAACTTTTAAATACATGCTTCCTTTGATCCAAAAAAAACTTGCAGACAACAAATTTCACTTGAACACAATATGAAATATTCCATAAACACCTTGAAATTCAACGAACTCCTTCGCAACAAATTTCACCTTAAGAATGCACACACCCAATACACTCAAACTATTCTACCATACAATGCAACTTAAGAAACTAACTTCCAAAGCACTAGACCTCAAACAACTTTGACTAAAGAAAGATACCAACACTATCAACACACCTTTAGATCCACAAGACCTGAAACCAAATTGCAGAGAAATGTGAAGCAAAAAAATTTCTCCTAGACACCTCTGCAATACACCGTTCACACACTAGTGAACAAAAATTCTTCTACACAATGATCTAGCACACCAAATTCTAAATACAACACCTTTGAACAGATTTTATGAACATATCCAAAATGCACAAGCAAATCTTCAACCTAGAAGAAATGTTGAACAACACCAGAACACTACTATGCAACCTAGAACAACACTGCAACACATTATTTCCTCTTTTTATCATTTTTTCTCAAAATCACTTGGAAACCAAGCACCAGGAACACATCCTCATCATCTTCATCACTTCCTCAACCATAGATAGAAGCTTATCAAAGCAACAGTAGAGGTTGAAACCAATATCTTACTAATGACAAGATAATGCAACTAAACAAAGCATCATCAATGCAACAACATAGACAATACCAATAATTACACGTACTCTTGCAATAATCTTCTTCTCTTATAGTTGACACCGATGACAACACAAGCTTATTGACATCAATGACAACACCAACTACTCATACTTACAACAACATTCTTGTATTTATAGAATTTTAATTACATGTATTTTGTGACACCATAAAGGCTTGCAATTTATTCTAAAAATTGTGGTATTTAATGTGCTAACACAATCTCCTACAATGAAATTGACCTTGGACATGGTACTACGAAAATTAGGGTAGCTAGAATGTCCTTCCAAAATTTAGAGTGTAGCTTGGTACCTATTTATAGACTTGTAGCTAGGGTTTAATTTATGGTGTTGGTGTTCCCATGCCTATTTTTAGATTCTACACATGATATTATGTGTGGATTTGTGCCTTTGATAGGCTCAATTTTATTTTGGCAAGATCTATATGATTGTATATACACATCACAATCAATTCTAATCATTAACAAAATATTTGAAAGTGCAAAGGAGGTAGGTGTAACATTGCATTTTAACTATGGTAACCTACAAAATCCCATTCTTGAACAACACTCAAATGGTAAAAAAATGTTATAGGCTTGATGGTCAAAATTTTAGGAAATCACATACGAAGATGCCAAATAGGATCGGGAGTCAAGGGCAAAGGTAATTGCATGCCAATAGGTTAAAGAGATGGAGAGTGGGTTGATGAATCAAAATTTGAGATGTAAGGATACAATGGATACAAACATATTAAAAATATTTAAAGTCCAAAGGAGGCATACATGAGTTAAGGAGTGGGGGTTTAATAATTTGCATACTTGCTACCATAAGAGGAAGCATATCTAAGGAAATTAAATCTTAGAGGCATAAGAAGAATGTATTGATGGAGTGGTAGGGGATGAGATTTGGTATTTCTTAGTACTTGATGTGCTTTAGAATAAGGGGATATAAAGGCCTAAAAGTCTATAAATTATAAGGAAATTAGTTAGGGAATGGGGAAAAGGAATAGCCTTGATACTAAATAAAAATGAAATGAGTTCAAGGATTTGAGAGATTTGATATTTGGAACATGAGGGAAGGAGGAGAGAAATGGAGAAACCATCATGAATAAGGGATCGAGCTTATTGTTTGTGATGTACAAGGTTAGTTGAATATCCAAAGATATGGGTCTTATGACATAAATCTTGTAGGAAGCAAGGAAAATGAAAGTGTGGGGAAAAGAAAGAATAAATACCATTATTTAGAAGCCTAAAACCCTAGAAAATATGAAAGGGAAAGGTGGAGGTCAAGGAAACAAGATCCCTAATTCTTCATTCTCTCTAGGTTGTAAGGTTTTGATGGTGTTGAGGTCAATTTTTACACAATATCTTAATTTTTTTGGTAAAATTTTGACTATGGTGGTGGAGTATCCATTGTAATTCACCCCTTCTCATCACTATTTTTCTTAGTTGGTAGCGTAGGATCATATAGATCACATATATTTATTTTGGTGGATTTGTGCTAACAACATACTATATACCTTGGCTTTCAAACAAGGCATTGAAAGAAATATAATATATGGTATTTTGATAGATGATAGATCATTGTTTGGTTCCCACCTCTAAAATTATATAATCTGGCAATTTGATCTCCATGTTAGTTTGCATATAAATATGATCTAGGAGGATAATTTTCTTTTCAAATGGATTTTGTGAGCACCGCACTAGTAGAATCTAAACATAAACATTCTATTTTTTTGGGATTCTAGATGCATTACCTAGGTTTATAAGCAAAAATAATATTAAGATCTAAATTTAAAATAAATTTGATATTACTAAAAATCATAACATATTAATAATGTTGATAAAAATATGCATGTTTGTGAGCTAGTAATTATGCATAAATATTAAAATATAAATAGTATTGATTAGTTTATATTCAATAATCAAATAATAAATAAGATAAAAATGGTGTATGTATTATTATTTGGTAGAAAATAATGGAAAAAAGTAGATAAAAAATAGAAGCACTCACTTCTCTTACAAAAATTAAAAAATATTTATTTAATCATATAAAGATAATTGACTTATCAAATATTGATAAAAAAATATTATACATTATATCACACCTATATTATTATGGTCTAATATTATATTATAAATAAGATACTCATCTCTTTATCATTATACATTATATCACACCTATATTATTATGGTATAATATTATATTATAAATAAGATACTCATCTCTCATCATTGGGGATATAATAAAGGCTAGAATAAAAAATTCCCTTAAAACTATCAAAGAGAGAATTTTTGAGATATAACAATGTTGATCTTGTGTATAGTTTATTAATATTAATTTTTTTTATGATTTAAAATAATTTAAATAATATTTTGGATGTTTTCTTGTATAAAAAAGAATTAAAAAATATATAAATTATGAGATAAAGATATTTCAAAATATATTATAACTTCTATACATAATATATTACAGTTTATGTATATAAGTATAATCATTAGAACATTGTCAGACATGATTATTATTGAATTAAATCTATGAGATAAAATATTAAGATTATGAATAGCTAGATAGTTAATTATCTCAATCTAATATTCAAAATATAGCTAAGAAGAAGATGTGGTTAATCTCAATATTTATTACATAGTGGAATTAGTAAATATTTAATATTTAACACTTTATTTAATCATAAAAATGGTTACTGTTTAAAAAATAAATATTAGAATCTAGTGTTAATATTAAGTAAATGATTAAAATGAGATAGTAATCTTATTGATTTTAGAAATAATTTATGATTTGTATTTTCAAAAGGTAAAACATGTAAAACACTTTCTTTGATTTAATTTTTTTGTTGGAAGCATATTGATAAGTGTTTGATGAAATACTTTAGTTCTAGATTTTTTTAAAAGTATATGATGTCATATTACAAAGCTCAATAAGTTTGGTTGATTAAGGGACGAGGAAAAGTGCAAAATTTATAGGATGTAAATGCTATTAAATAGATTGGATGGTGATCAAATTTCAGTTCTCATATGCTATTTAGCTCCCTATTTATTATTTGAAGTCCTATAGATTATTGATGCTTCTAGATAGCAATAATGTTGATACAAAAGCTAGGGTTTTCTTAGTGTATAGATGTGGACTATGATGAATATAATTTTATTTTTGTTTTCTTCCTTTTGTACTTAGGTATACATTCAAAATGTTAGAGAATACACAAGGTGAATAAATTGCTTAATAATATGCCTCAAAGAGACATGATCTCTTAAATTGTAATGATTACAAGTTATGCACCAAATGGGTTTGGTGAAAAGGTGTTAGAAGATTTTGAGAAAATGCAAAGGGTAGGTGTAAAGCCAAATTCCATAATCTATGTCATTTCCCACTAGCCTATGCTAACAGTGAGTTGTAGAATAGAGTATGTATATCCATGAAATCATAATAGAAAGTGAGCTTTTTTCAAGCATTGTAGTTACAAGTGCCTTAGTAGATATGAATTCAAAGTATAGAAGAATACAAAAGGGATGTGAACTATTTGATGAATGCCTCAAAAAAAGTGTGGTATCATGGAGTTCCATGAATACGAGATATGCACATAACAATGTTTTGAGGCTTTAAGAAATTTCAATGAAATACCCCAAAGAACTATGGTTTTATGGAATGTGATGATTGTTGTACATGCACAAAAGGGTTTATCTAAAAATCCCTTGGAAAATTTTAATCAAATTTAATTGTAGGTATATAACTATTCTCCATAACATTTGCCATCATCCTTCAAGCTTGTGCAAAAATGATCATTAAGAAGAGGGTATGTATATCTACCAAATCAGTATAGGAGCATGATTTGTCTAACATAGTAGTTACAAATTCCCTAGTACACTATATGTAAAATCTGCAAACATACACAAGGAATGTAAAATATTTGAAAAAATGCCTCAAAAAAGCATCTTTTCATGGATTCTAATGATTGTTGAATATATAAAAATACATTTGTTGTAAACGAATTAAGAAAAAATAATTGGAAGGTTTAAATCCATATTCTACAATCTTTACCAGTATTCTCCTTACATGTGCCAAAATACATAACCAAAACTAGTTTTTTTATCACATGTTATTGTTGCAAGCATCTTAGCAGATATGTATATAAAATGTGGAAGTATACATAAGACATGTGAGTGTGTCACCAAAAAATGTATAGTTGACATTTTTATGCTCACTTGAGTCTTTCTAATGGGATTTGGCTTGATTTTGCCTAGGTATAATGTTGTAATGTGGTCAAAACATTCACATTAGGGCTTAAACATTCAAATTATGGTTTGTGAAGTGTTGTAAAACATTTCTACACTTTTATAGACTCTATTCATTACAATTCATCTAAAAATCACCTTTTTTATCACTTATTAAGTCCTATTTTGAAGTGTCGTAAAGTCTTGTAACAAGATTTCATGCTTTTCTAGGCTTAATTTCACTAATTCAACCCTTTCTCATGTCTAAATGACCCTTTAATACACTTTTCGGTCGTTTCCAAGTGTGTTGTTAAGGATATTCCTGTTGGAAAACATTTAATGCCCCAAAACTCCCGACACCCACTTAATTTGCTTAAGTGGGACTAAGTCGCCAATAGGGGAGACTTAGTCCTTTTTGGCACAAAACTCAAAATTATTTTAAATTTCTAGCAGGATTTTGTCTTCTAACCCTTGAGGTCGGCCTATGATGTGTTACTTTCAGGAAATTATAGTAAAATAAAGTATAAATAAGGGTTTTTCATCTCATTTTAAATCTCCTACAATAATCTATCTCCAAATCACATACAATCTCTTACACTCATTAAGCATTCAAGCAAATCAAGCATTATCAAGTCAAGCTATTGAAGTTCTTCATTGCACATCTTCATATTTGAGCATCAATGGTGTGGTAAGTTTATGAAATTTTCATTTGCATGTTATCTATTTATCACTCTCTTTTCATCTCATTTCATTGTTTAGGGTTTGATTACCAAAGTGGGGTTTGACCAAGGCAAACCCCTGTTCTCTAACCCTCAACCATTTTTCCCCTTTTGCATGTTACTTTTGTATGAAGATTTGTCAAGAATTAGGTGTTGAAAGTGATAAAAAAGTGCACAAAGTCAATCAAGTCAACATCACCTTATTTCAAGCTTTGAGAGACTTTCTACCCCGTTTTTTGCAAAATCAAGTACGAACACCTGTTAGAAAAGGAAGTGAAGACCTAACGCTACAAGATTTTGTCCTAAATTTCCCAAAATTTGCAAGAGGACTAAGTCACCACTAGGGGAAAATTAGTCCTGCTTCCGGGCCTGAAAACTGATTTTGACATTTTTGGATACCCATTTGGCAGATTCCCGTTCTGGTAAAGTTTCTCGAAACTGGGACTAAGTCGCCTAGACTGGCCTAAGTGTCCTGTTCAACATTTCAGTCAATTTTTCAGGATTCCAGAATCTT
The DNA here is from genome assembly GCA_007258455.2 of Sequoia sempervirens. Taxonomy (NCBI): domain Eukaryota; kingdom Viridiplantae; phylum Streptophyta; class Pinopsida; order Cupressales; family Cupressaceae; genus Sequoia; species Sequoia sempervirens. Next base: position 50,022,089 of record VDFB02000009.1, on the reverse strand, counting down.
CCAACATCAAACTTCTGATTCCTGGTGCACCTCTTCCATTCTATTCTATTATTTCATCATTTAGTTACATTCTTAGGCATTTCTGCATATCACATTGTGTTTTCCAGCACTTTACATTCTCATAGTTTTACATCATTAAATCATTTAATTTTCAAATTAGAGTAGTAGGACATCTTAGCTAGGAATAATATATCTAATTAACATTGTTCTTGAGTGTAAACCCTTGCATTTTGGTCCCCCATCCAATCCCCTTTCTCCTTTTAGGTGAAAAATCCTAGGAGGAGCAAAGCATTGTGAGGGGTCAAACCAAAATCACTATTTACAGTGAGCTATTTCAAAAATATCTCAAAGTGATGTGGTCTAATGGAATATAATTATTATAAGATATACATTAAATAGGTTTAATGAAAAGGCCTTGGAAACTTTTAAGAAAATATATTTGGTAGGTGTACAACTTGACTCCAAAACATTTGCTAGCATCCTCCTAGCCTATTAAAAATGAGAGCTTTGGAATAGGGTATCAACATCCATCAAATGAATAAAAAAATATATTAGTTGTGTATATTAAGTATTATTTGTTCATAACAATAAGTGTGTAGCATCACACTATAAATTTTTATTTTTCTTTGTTCATAACATGCTTTATCTTCAAGTTTATAGTGGTTTTCTTGTAGTGTATCAAGCTTACAACATTCTTTTGAGATCAACTAGATAGTTTAATTAGGTTATAATATTTTAAATTTAACTATTTCATTTTTTTAATCCATTCCATTAAGTGTGTAATTGGTATTGAAGAACATTGTAAAATATAATTTTATTTTGTTTCTTTCCTTCATTTTGTCGATATGTATTTAAAATGTCAAAGAATAGACATGAAAATTGAACTATTTAACAGTATTCCTCAAAGAGATGTGATCTCCTAGATTGAAATCATTTATGAATAGGCACAAAATGGGTTTATTGAAAATACATTAGAAGCTTCTCAGAAAATGCAAGGGGTGGACGTAAAGCTAAAATGTACAATCTTTGCCAGTATCCTACTAGCATGTGCTAAAACATGAGAACTTTAGTAAAGGGCACAAACATACATGAAAGAATAATAGAAAGTGGTTTTTTGTCAAATATTGTAGTTGTAAATTCCCTATTAGATATGTATTTGAGGTGTGGAAGAGTTGAAAATGTATGTGAATTGTTTGACAAATAACTAAAAAAGTGTAGTCTCACAAAATGCCATGATTGTGGGATATGCACAAAATGGTATCCTTGATGAGGCTTTAATTATTTTTAATGAAATAAAAAAAATAAATTTGGTGTCATGGAATTCTATGGTTTTTGTATGTGCACAAAATGGTTTAGTTGAAAAGGCCTTGGAAAATATTAAGAAAATGTAATGGGGAGGTATAAAGCCAATCTCCATAACACTTTCCAATTCCATCCAAGCTTGTACAAAAATCACTATTTAGAATGGGGAATTTGTTGAACATAGGTTGTCATTAATGTCAAATTGATGTCAAAGGATTGTTGTTAACAGTGGTTATTAAAGGGTGTTAAGGCTGTCACATGTGAAGGTTGTAAAAAGATGAAAAATAATGTAGAAGTACTAGAATTGTCATTTGTCTTAAGGTTCCAGAAGCATGTTGTGCATCAATGTGTAGATTGTCAAATTGATCATATCTTGTATCATGTATGGTGAGGCATGACATGAATGCCTTCAGATAGTTAATGTATTTATTATACCATGTCGGGTATGCAGTCAGCATGAGTGTGGTGGTCCGGAAGGATATCTTTTGGGCAAAGAGATTTCTAAATATGGATGGCATTTCTTTTAGAAATGTAGTGTTTCTCTGCATTTTAGAAGTAGAGTTTGTCTACTCTAGTTCTATCAATTTCCCGAGTTTCCAGAGGTGAGGCTCAATGTGCAAGAAGTTTGAAGCATCAAAAAGTTCATCAAGCTATTCAAAGTTTGAGGCATATGTGGTAATGGCTTGAAGTGTATGAAATTCAAATCATATGTGTGGAGTGAGGATATGACTTGTTTAAGGTTCCCATGGTGGTGCAAGGCATCAAGTTCTATTGATGAAAATAAATTTGTGTTTAGACTGTTGTATTAGACATTTCATGTAATTTAAATTTAGGTCCACTCTATGTTATCTGGGTTTTGTGTGAATCCTTGGTCGACATGGAAGAGTGTTAATGTAATGTCATGTATATATTTAAAATATTCAAATGCATTTAAGTGTGTAACTATGACAAAGAGAGTGAGATGATATATCAAATTGCATCAAGTATAATGAATGGAAGGTATGTGAGTACAAAAGTGTGAAGAAAACATAGAGCACCAATATAAAAGATCATTCTTAGTGTGAAAGAGTATTTGTTGTGTCTCTAGTGCATATCAGAGTTAAATTTCAAATCTGCCATTATTTTTGTATTCTGATAGGACTGGTGTTCTACTTGTTGTATTGTTTTGGTATAGATTGGTGTCTCTTTTCAGTGGGGATTGTTGTCTCTAGTAGTTTGGTGCCTACAAATTCATTTGGGATTGGTGTCTTTGATAGGTTGGTGCCTACATCACATTGTAAAATTCACTCAATATTTTCTTGCTTGTGATATTTCTCATCGTGGTTTTTCCCATCTTGGGCTTTCATGTATATCAAGTGTTATGTGTTATCTTGTGTTGTGATTTGATTACTATCTTGTATGGTCCAATTCTCTTAATGTTGAAAATATATATAATAGTTGTAAAAGTAAAGGTTTCCAGAATTTTTTTGATCTACTGATTCACCCCCACCCCTCTCAGTAGATTGTGTTCCCTTCAATTGGTATTAGACCCAAGTTCCTTTGAAGAAGTTTAACAACTTAAGGTAGATCCAAGATGGCACAAGAAATTTCATATGGAAACAAAGTACCAGTTTTTGATGGATCTAATTTTGCTTTTTGGAAAGTTAGGATGGAGTCCTATTTGATGGCTTTAGGATTAGACATATGGATGTTAGTTGTAGAATATAAGCCTCCTAAAAATCTCTCTTCTCGAGATAAGGTGGGAAAGAGGGCTCTTGAACTCAATGCTAAGTCAAGGAATGCTATTTTATGTGGTTTGACTAACAATAAATTTTTGAATGTTATGGATTGCAGAAAAGAAAATGAAATATGGGAAAATTTGGAAACTATCGATGAAGGTGATGAAAAATTCAAAGAGGCAAAGTTGTAGACTTACAAAGCTCAGTTTGAATGTCTAAATATGAAAGAAGATGAGAACATTGCAACATTCATGCTTAGGGCTGTTGAAGTTGTCAACCATATACGAGGGCTTGTTGAAAGTTTGGAAGAAAAGATTGTTGTAAAGAAGGTACTCAGATCTCTCCCTAGAAGGTTTGATCCTAAAAATATTTTCTATTGAAGAAGCTAAAGATCTGAATAATTTAAAGTTGATTGAGTTTCATGGAACATTAACTACATTTAAAATGAGATTTGGAAGTGAATATTCTATAAGGAAAGAGGTTGCTTTTAGAGTATCTCTGAAGTAGTTTGATCAAGATTTTGATTATGGATCAGATTGAGAAGAAGCTAATTTTTTTAGGAAGCTACAAAGAGTTTTTGGTAAGTACAAAGGTAAACTACCTTTCAAGTGTTTAAATTGTGGAGAAGTTGGAAATTTTATGACTAAGTGTCCCCATAAGAATACTAACAATGTTGAACAAAATATTGGAAATAAATATTTTCAAAGAAGATTCAAAGGTCAGAGAAAAAATAAGAGTTTCTACACTTATGAGGAAGAATACTATTCCACTAAAGAAGTTGAAGATGCATCCAGAGATGAAAATGGAAAAGTTGTGTTCGTGGCTTTTTAAACTGTTGATGGAGATGTTGAAATGGGTTTCAGAGACAATGAAGAAGAAGCAGATATTATGGAGAAACTATTGTGAGTCAGAAAAGAAATAAAAAACTAAAGGACAAAATTGTAGAAGAAGTGAGAGCCAAAGAAAGAATATCAAAATATTTTAAGATTGTAGAAAATATGATTGTTGATTTGAAGACTCGGGTAGAAGAAGTAAAAAGAGTTGAAGAATGTTTGATAGAAAAGCTACTATCAAGAGGCAAAGATTGTGAGAAGCTTGAGGCAAAAATTGTGAATACTAGAAAAGTTCTTGAGAAAGTAAATCAGTAGTTGTAGTTGAAGTTCAGTAAAAGTATTGAAACCCTAGATCAAATGTTAGAAAATCAGAAAGCGTCACATGAAAAAATTGGAGTAGGTTTTGATGATCAAAAATATAAGGTGACAGGATAGTCAGAGAAGGCTACTAAGGCAATTTAGGAAGTGACCGGTTCCAGAAGTTTAAAGTCGGAAAGGTCTATGACAAGTGATGGAAGTATGACTCATAATAATGGCTTTATTCAAGTATAGAAAAAAAGAAGAAGATCTGAAAGACAAGGATTCAATACCAGGTCAAATTTTCTTTTTTCTGGTTATTTTTTTACTTGTAATGATTATGGACATAAGGTTGTGGATTGTAGAAGAGTTCTGCTAAGAAGAAATAATTTTGACAGTAATAATGCATTTACGCCTATGTATGATTTTAATGCCACTTGTTTCAAGTGCAACAATTTTGGACACATTGCAAGGAACTGCAAAAGTAATTTTATGAGTTCCCCGTTATAAAAAAAAAGGAAGAAGTGGTGTTTCAAAAAAAAATTGGAAGAAGGTTCTTGAAGAGAAGAAGTCTGAGAAGTCTATGATTGCTCAACCTACACTACATGCTTAGAAGGAGAAGAACCTACGGATTATTGACAGTGGTTGCTCTAGTCATATGACTGGAGATAAAAGTAGGTTCATGAATTTCAAGAAATTTGAAGGTGGTTATGTTACCCTTGGAGACAATTCAATTTCCAAAATTTATAGTAAGTGTACTTTAAGTCTTGATGGTGTTAAAATAAAGACACATAATGTTTTATATGTCAAAGGCTTAAAGCATAATCAATTGAGTGTTAGTCAGATGTGTGATAAAGGATACAAGTTATATTTTAGTGCTAAAGATTGTGAAATCAGAGAATCGAGTACCAGTGAGTTGATTGTGGAAGGAAACAGGATAGTGATATTTGTCATCTCAGTGAGTTGAACGGATAGAGTTATCTCACTTGCAGAAGGATGAAAGTTGTATTTGGCATAGAAGGTTAGGACACATGAATTTTGATGACATTGTTAAGATTAGTTCAAAATGGTTGGTCTAGGGCATGTCAAAGATTAAGGAACCTCAATTAACCAATTGCAAGCCATGTCATGAAGGAAAGCATAAAATAAACAAGTATCTTGCTAAGGAGCAATCCACATCAAAACCATTAGATCTAGTGCATATAGATATATGCAAACCAATGAGGACTAAGAGCCCACAAGGAGACGGGTATTTTATGATTTTGATTGATGATTATACTAGGATGACTTGGATAACATTTCTAAAATAGAAGTCAAAGGTTTTTGAAAATTTTAAGACATTCAATACATTGGTAGAAAATGAAACCAGAAGGACAATCAAAGTATTGAGAATAGATAGAGTTGGAGAATTTATTGATAAGAAATATGACAGATTTTGTGAAGAGCATGGGATCTGGAGGTAGTTCTCTACCCCTAAAACTTTGCAACAAAATGGAGTTGCAGAAAGAAAGAACCAGACTGTACAGGAGGTGGCAAGGACTATGCTATGTCAAGGAAATCTACAAGATATGTACTGGAGAGAAGCTACAAAGATAGCTATGTATATTCTGAATAATGTTTAGATCAGGTGCAAGATAGAGAAGACTATATGAGCTATGGAAAGGAAGGCTGACATCAGTAAAGCACGTCAAAATATTTTGAAGCAAGTGCTACATCAAGAGAGATGAAGAGAATTTGGATAAGTTTGATTCAAGATCAGATGAAGGCATTTTTCTTGGTTACTCTTTAAGAAGTAGGATTACAAGTGTTATAACAAAAGGTTGAAGAGGATAGTTGAAAGTGCAAATGTGAAGGTTGATGAAACTATTTAGTATAGTACTATTTTGGAAGTAGAAGATAAAGAAGAATCAATTCATAGAAACATTGAAGATTTAGAAGTTATTCCAAAAACTTCAATGAAGTATGTTTAGAAAAATCCTTTTGTAGATCAGATCATAGGTGATAAAGATAGTGGGGTTCAAACCGGAAGAGGTTGGAAAGATCAATTGAACAATTACATTTTTTCTTTATTGTCAAAGATAGAACCTAAGACATACAAAGAAGCAAGTAAAGAACAAGGATGGATAGAAGCTATGGAGGAAGAACTAAATCAAATCATGAGGAATGAAACTTGGGAACTTGTCCCAAGACCTAAAAAAAAGAAGTTGATTTGAAAAAAGTGGGTATTTAGAAACAAGTTGAATGAAGAAAGTGAAGTGATTCAAAACAAAGCAAGAATTACATGTGTAAAAGGTATTCTCAAGTTGAAGGTATTGACTTTGAGGAAATATTTTCTTTGGAAGCTATACTGGAGGGAATCAAGATGTTATTAACTCTCTAAGCATTCAATAATTTCAATGTGTATCAGATGGATGTGAAGTCAACATTCTTGAATGGACAGCTTGAAGAAGAAGTTTATATTGAGCAACTAGGGGGATTTTAGTGTACTAACAATCTAGATTATGTTTGCAAATTGAAGAAGACTTTGTATGGTCTCAATCAAGCTCCTAGAGCTTGGTATTCAAGGTTGGATGGATACTTGCAATAACAAGGATTCCAGAGAGGTTGTGCAAACAATAATTTCTACATAAAAACAAAAGAACATATGCTAATAGTTGTGGTTTATGTTGATGACATCATTTTTGGAGGTAGTAGTGAATAAATGTGCAATAAATTTTAGAAGATTATGTAGAATAAATTTGAGATGTCTATGTTAGGAGAATTATCTTTCTTCTTGGGGTTGTAGATTGTTTAATCAGACAAATGGATTTTTATTTCATAGCACAAATACATAAAGGAGATGTTAAGCAAGTTTAGATTGGAAGATTACAAACCTATTGCAACACCCATGGTTATCGGGTGTAGGTTAAGTAAAGATGATGATTCTGCTCTGACATATCAAACTTTGTACTAATCTATATTTGGTAGTTTGTTGTATGTGACAACATCCAAACCAAACATTTTGCGGGTGTTGCAAGAATAGTGTGTCTCACTTTTGGGACTGCTAATTTTTTCTTGAAATCACTTTTTTTAGAAAAAAACTAATGGTTTAAGCCTTGAGAGCTTCCATCTAAAGGGTGTTAATTGATGAGGGATAAATAAGACCCCCTTAGATCAAACCCCTTTGGATAGAACCCCTTTAGTATTAAATCATACCCACAATGGGGTCTCCTTCACACCTATCAAAATGCTAGCAAAAAAACACTTTTTATTTACCTTTTGAGGGATTAAATAATTTCATTTAGAAATTATATTTTGCAAGATTATAGCCCTTGAAATGAGCTTTCAAACAAGTATAGTTTTGATATGTTTTCATTTTATCATGTATTTAATTTTCAATTTTTACTAAACATAGGTTTTTCTCTAAGCATCAAGCTATTCATTTTGCAGAGGTGGAAAAATAGCAAACCATTATAAAAAATTCAAAAAATACCCTTTCTCTAGATAATTATGTCCTTGTTTCACCAAAAAAAAATGGATTTCAATATATACATAACAAGTTAGGTTGGACGACACACACACACACATGTCTAAATTATACTTAAAGTGACTTTAGAAATAATTAAAAAAAATATGTAACCAAAAATTATGAAAAAATATCTTTCCCCTAGACATTGATGTTGAGAATCTATATTTAAAAAATTAGAATTTTATCCTTTATAGAAAAAAAGTTATGTTGGACGACATAAATATTACTTTTTGTTCAAATGTTGTTTTTTGTTTAAAACTAGTTATTAAAGATGTTGAAAGATTCATAATTTATTTTAAAAAAATTAAAAAATATATTTAGAATTTGCACAGAAATTGCCATGAATCACTAGTTCACATCATCTTCAAATTAGTAATGATTTAGCTGTTATAGGTCTCAGAAGATGAAGATTCAGTTAAAAATATTGATATAAATGTCCATCTTGGGAAAAAAGTGAGACACATTATTGTGATTTTACCCATGCAGGTAGTTGGAATGGTTTCCAAATTTCAGGTAGCACCTAAAGAGACTCATGTTAAGGTGGTGAAAAGGATATTCAGCTATTTGAAGGCTACTAAAGATTTTGGACTGTGGTATCCAAAGAGTGAAAATTACACTCTGACTGCATATATAGATGTGGATTGGGAAAGATGTGTGCATGATCGGAAGAGCACAAGTGGCAGGGCATTCTTCCTTGGAGACAGTTTGGTGTCTTGGTTGAGTAAGAAGCAAGAATCAGTTTCATTATCTATAGTATAAGCATAATACATTGTTGTAGCATCATGTTGCACCCAAGTTCTTTGGATGAAGCAGAATTTGAAGGAAATGAAGGTTGAGTTTGAAGATCCTATCACTATTCTTTGTGATAAAACAAGTGCAATAAAAATTTCAAAGAATATGGTAATGCACTCAAGAACAAAACACGTTTTAATCAAGTATCATTTCTTGAGGGAGAAGGTTGCAAAGAAGGAAGTAAGATTGGAATATGTGGACACAAAGGAGCAAGTTGCAGATATATTCATGAAGCCACTTCCTAAGGAGACATTTGAGTTTCTTTGGTAGAAGTTGGGAGTTGTTACTCCCTCATCTTAAATCAAGAGGAAGTATAGGGTGAGGGGGAGCTTGGTCTCCCTGCCACAAGAAGGGTTGGTGCTCTTGCAGAATGTTTTCAAAGGTAGTGAAGAATGGACTTAGGGGGATTCTATCTAGGAAATAGGTTTTCGATTGATGTTGTGTACTGGTTTAAAATGGTGGAGAAAGGTGTTGATCCTTTGTCATTTATGTTAAATATGGAGAAAGTGGGCTCAAAATGTTGAATTGAGGAAATGATAAATTAAGTGGAAAGTGATCTTATAATGCCATATATTTCACAGCGGGAGTAAATGCTACAACCAAGAAATAATTTAGACGTATTCTTTTAGGAGTGTTTAGTGACCCCAACATTTTGTTGTTTTCCATCAATGACAAAGGGGGATTTTGTTGAAAATAGGTTATCATTGATGTCAAACTAATGTTGAAGGATTATTGTTGAAAGTGGTTATCAAAGGGTGTCAAGGTTGTCAAATGTGAAGGTTGTCAAAAGATGAAAAAGATTGTAGGAGTAATAGAATTTTTATTTGTCTTAAGGTTCCAAAAGCATGTTGTGCATTAATGTGTAGACTGTCTAATCAATCATATCTTGTATCATGTTTGGTGAGGCGTGACTTCCTTCAGATTGTTAATGTATTTATTATACCATGTTGGGTATGTAGTCAGCATGAGTGCAGTGGCTCAAAAGGATATCTTTTGGGTAGAGAGATTTCTAAATATGGTTGGCATTTCTTTCAGAAATGCAGTGTTGCTTTATGGTTTGGAAGGAGAGTGTGTCTACACTAGTTATATTAGTTCCCTGAGTTTTTGGAGGTGAGGCTCAATGTGATAGAAGTTTGAAGCATCAGAAGGTTCATCAAGCTATTCAAAGTTTGAGGCATGTGTGTTAACGAATTGAAGTGTGCATAATTCAAATCATACATGTGGAGTGAGGATAAGACCTATTTAAGGTTCCCATGGTGGTGCAAGGTGTCAAGTTCTTTTGGTGGCAAGAAATTTTTGTTTAGACCGTTGTATTACACATTTCATGTAATTTGAATTTAGGTCCACTCTATGTTGTCCAGGTTTTGTACGGATCCCTAGCCTACATGGAAGAGTGTTAATGTAATTTCATGTATATATTTCAAATGTTCAGATGCATTGTAGTGTGTAACTGTGATAAGAGAGTGAGATGATATAGCAAGTTGCATCAAGTATAATGAATGGAAGGTATGTGAGTACGAAAGTGTGAAGAAAACATCAAGTGTTAGTATTAGAGGGTCATTCTTAGTGTGAGAGAGTGGTTTTTGTGTCTTTGGTGCTTATCAAAGTTAAATTTCAAATCCGCCATTATTTTTGTATTCCAGTAGGACTGGTGTTCTACTAGTTGTATTGTTCTGGTAGGGATTGGTGTCTCTTTCTAGTGGAGATTGTTGTCTCTAGTAGGTTGGTGCCTACAGATTCATTTGGGGATTGGTGTCTCCAATAGGTTGGTGCCTACATCACATTCTAAAATTCACTTATTATATTCCTACTTGTGATATTTCTCACCATGGTTTTTCCCATCTTGGGTTTCCACGTATATCTAGTGTTATGTGTTATCTTGTGTTGTGCTTTGATTACTAGCTTGCATGGTTCAATGCTCTTCATGTTGAAAATCTATTTAATAGTTGTAAAAGTAATGGTTTCTGTAATTGTGTTGATCTACTGATTCACCCCCCTCTTAGTAGATTGTGTGCCTTTCAATATTGACATCCATCAAATCATAATGAAAAATATTTCTTTTATTTGAAATGGTAGTTTCAAATGCACTAGTAAATAGGTATGCAAAATGTGGAAGCATACACAAGGCATAGAACATACTTGATAAAATAGCTCAAAAGAACATGGTTTCATGAATTGTAATGATAGCAAGATATACATAAAATAGATTTATTGAATATGTCTTAATTTTTTTAAGAAACTACAATTGGAAGGTGTAAATTCAAATTCCACTTCTTTTTCCAACATCCTCCCAACCCATACCAAAATGGGAACTTCATAACAAGGATGCAATTCCATAAAACCATAACCAAAAAGCTATATTTTTTCCCATGTTGTTGCAAGCACCAAGTAGAAATGTATGCAATATGTCGAACCATACAAGGCAAAAAAACTATTTGAAAAAAATATCTTAAAGAAATGTGGTCTCATGGATTGGAATGGTTGCAAGATATGCACAAAATTATTTTAGTAAAAAGGCATTGTAAACTCTTAATAAAATATAATTGGTAGGTGTAAGGCTTGACTCAACAACCTTTCCTGGCACCTTCCTAGCCTATGCCAAAAGGGAATATTTAGAAAATGCTATTAACAACCATCAAAACATAATTGAAAGTGTAATTTTGTTAGATTTTGTATTTGCTTGTTCCCTAATTGACATGCAAGTAAAATAAGGAAGCATACATAAGGCACATGAATTATTCGACAAGTTATTTCAAAGAAATGTGATCTCATAGAAAACTATGATCATAATATATGCTCAAAATGGATTTTACATGGATTATTTCAAGCTCTTCAAACTAATGATTCACTCTAGAACCCAAATTGACTATATAATCTTTACTAGTGTTTTAATAGCATGCAACCAAACAGGTTTAGTGGATGAGGGTTGTAAATACTTTAATGCTATATGTGGAAATAAAAAAATATGGAGGTGTAGTTTAGTGAAAACTATAAAATGATACATGGTTTTTGTGTAATGTAGTGATTTATGACTTATTATGTTTATTAAACTTGTAAAATAAAAAAATAATTTTCTTCTAACAACTTTATCATTTTGGCTTAAGAGAAGATGAAATCTTTGACATGAAAACAATCAACCTTATGAGATAGTAAATTTTAAATTAGAAAATGTAAAAAGATATAAAATACTTAGAGAAACATTATTACTCTTATACTTATTATTAATAGTTTAAAACATATATAATGAAAGCCAATATTATTAAAAATGAAAAAAAAAGTGATGAATAGGACCCAAAATTAAAGTCACGTAGAAAACCCACTCAAAATATTTTCACTTTATTTTCAAAAATCAACATAATTTCAACATGATATTCAAATTCACACTAAGTAGACCCCCTCAACATATTTAACACTAAAAATAAGTATCAACTTCCAACCTAAAAACAAGACTTGGTGAAATATACTTTGTAGGGTGTGTCAACCTAATATAAAAGATATGGACCATTTGGTGATCTTTGTTAAGAATATTAATGGAAGTTAATGTTAGTTTATATATTATCTCATGCATCACATGGATAATTCTACATAGCGTTAAGCCTACTTAACTGTTCTGTTTAGTGAGAGTTATCTGGCAAGCCTAATGGAGTTAGCTAACCAACTCTCACTAGTCTTGAGGAAGTTAACTCACCACCAATCTTAGTCTTCTCTAGTATTCTGGGTGGTAGTTTCTTCCCTCTCTCCTATTTGTACCTCTCATTTCATTGGCAAATATATTGTTGTTTGATTCATTTTGTGTAATTTGTTTGCTTTATGTATTTTTGGTTTTTCAATTTGTAGGGGTATGTTATTTCTTGACTTTTTTTACCCAATTGGTATTGGAAATGTGTATAACATATCTTAGTGAAATCTCACATGGTATCAAACCCAATTTGAAATTTAGTTGTTGGTTTAGTATTGATTGTTAAGTTTATTTCTCAAAAACACTAGTTGCGTGCATTTTTTGGTTTTTGTGTTTATGTGTGTTCTCAAAAGAATTGTGTAGTGTCTAGAGGTCATTCTTGAAAAAGGTCAAGGATCTTGAAAGGTTATAGATCTTCATTAGGCTATGTTGAGATTGATCTACTTATGCAAAGGAAAGAAGCCAATATTGAATCACGATTAAGAATGAGCTAAGTTTGATCCACCCTCTTATACATAGTGATTGGTATAAGAGGAGGCTGGAGGCATATTGAAGAGCACAATAGGTTTTTTGTAGCAACTCAAGAGGTATTTGGATAGCTCAAGAGGTATTTTTGAACAATACGATAGGCATCTTATGCATTTGGAGGAACTTGATCTAGCATAGGAGACCAACCTGCAATCTTAAGGAACCTCATATGAGGAAGAAATAACACACCCAACAACTAAGAAGGTATCAAATTGAATAAAATTTTGTGTCTAATTTTCCATGCAAGGATTCAAATAGTGGCATCAATAACTCCCTTGAATTACATTAACAAGGGGGGAGAAGAACCATACAAATTCATTCCTTGGTCATATGAGGGCTTAAACCTCAGGTTAGCTACTAGTGAGGACTTAACTTCATCCCCCTCTCCAATTTCCATTTAAAAGGAAATTATTAAATTTTGACTGCAAACCAAAGACACAATATAGGCAAATAGTAAAAGCACTGTAAATTTTGATAGGAAACTTGGAATTAAGTGTCATTTTTTTGCAAAACGTGATTTTTTTATACCTAATCTATCGAGGATGTGCTCACACTAAAATTATAAAGTGACCTTTTAAAATTTCATTGTACATTCCTATGTACTAATCATATAAAGTTTTAAATTTGGGGGTACTCACAATATTGAATCAAGGGGGAGGGGTGTTTTCTATTGTCATGTGTACTTCCAAATTTCCTTTAGTATTTCATTTTTTCATTTCCTTTATGCAATAATTTATTTTAAAGAATGGATTCAAATAATATTGCCACACCTTTAACGCCCTTTAATTATCATTATTGGAAACTAAAAAAACTTGTGCTAAAGAACAAAGGGTTGTATATGATAACCATGGGCACTGAGAAGGAACCTACAATTGAGGAAGCTAAAGAAAAATTGTTTAAAAATTTGATCAAGCCTTTGTATTCCTTTGTCTTAATGTGTATCTTGAACTTTTCTTTCATGTAGAATCCCTGCATTCACCCAATGAAGTCGATTGCTTTTGAAAAACTCTTTGGAAAGATGGATGAAATGAAAATAATGAGTTGGAGAATGAGTTCATAAGCTTGAGCCCCAATTCTTTTGGCACCCTAGAAGACTTCTTCATTGAATTTAAATCACCAAGGTTGCAATTGAAAGAATGTGGATTAGAGAAAAAAAGGATCAACTAGTTCTTTCTATACTCTCCAAATTAGGTCCTAATTATTTCGTGTTTGTATCTACATTCCTGGAACCACGTGGAAAATTCCTTCTCTAGATAACTTCATTGCCAATTTAACTAGGGAGTAAAATAAGTTAATACCAATGGGCACATTGAAGTCATCAATACCTCAAGACCTCATTACTAGGAATGGGAAGCAACATGCTTTAAGCAATAAACAAAAGAAATAAAAAACTCAAAAGGACAAGGAAACCAATAAAGATCTAAAATTTGAATCCTCCAAAACTAAATCTTATTCAAACCAAGGGAAACCTAAGAAATAAAAAGTTAAATGATCCTATTGCAAGAAACTTGGGCACGATGAGCACAAATGTATGAAGAAATAGATTGACCACCTTTCACATCTTCTTGAGAAGAACAACATAGGGGTTCCTAAATCTATCAAAAAATATTCATCAACTCAAGGTTCTACTAAGGAAAAGGGAAAATGTAAAGAGAAAGCTAAGGGAAAGTCTCTAGCTTCCACTACATTAAGTTCATCGTGGATCATTGAATCAAGTTCCTCGCACGACATGGGTTCTTCATAGGTTGAGTTTTATTCCTTACAACCTTGAAATGAAAGAATATGGGTGATGGAAAAATGGGTAAATGGAGAATGCATGTACCTATCTTCCTTATTTCATTAGGAAAAAGAGATCCTCAAAGGTAGGATTGACTTTCAACCCTTAGGTGAGTCAACCCTATTGGAGATCTTGGCTATTTTTCCTTATGACAAGATGAGGTAAATATGCCCAAAATGCACTTTGGGGAGAAAAACTAAAAATGATAAATGAACTCAATTATGCAATGTGAAACGTGAATCATCAATTTAAAGCGTACCACAATTAGAAACAATAAACTTTTGGTAGATTTGAGAAGGGTAAGTTCATGTGTACCAGTCACCAAAAGTTGTTGTTGAGTGTCCTCTTCGGATAGATTCACCCTAGGGTGAATAGGTCCTACTATAGGGATCCAAAATTTGATTTCATAGTCCTCTTCTCCTAGATCTGCACTCCTGATTCCTCCAGATCTCATTGTCAAAAAGTTAGGACTAAATTCTACAAGTAAGATTCTATGTCTTGACAACTTTGGTGACAACTTTGACAACTTTGAAAATTTCACTTTTGATCCAATTTCAATCCTTCTTCACCTGCAAATCTACAAACATAAAGAGAGGGAAATTTTTCTTGTTTTTTGTGAATAGGGGTTTACCTTGTTCAAACCCTATTTTGGTAATTAAACCTTGAAATGAAATAATGATAAAAATAAAGAATGATGAATGAACACTAGCTTGTTGGAACTCACCAAACCCTTTAATGGCTACCTTTGGAGGACTGAAGTCCAACACATCACTCCAAAGATTAGATCTTGCATGAAATAGCTTAATTGGATGTTGATTGACACTTGATTTGATGCTTGAATGCTTGAAACCTACATCACAATGTGTAGACACATAAATTATACACATTGATCTTGCACACTTGATCCTGATTTACTAACATCAGTTCTCCCTGAATCACTTCTTTACTAACCAATTAATTAAAATCCTTATTTAATTAATTCTTCATTATCTTCTTTCAATTAAATAAATCACTTTATTTGATTAAATCATTATCTTCTTTTAATTAAATAAATCACTTTATTTGATTAAATCATTATCTTCTCTTAATTAAATAAATTATTTTATTTGATTAATCCTAATATTCCTCTTTTAATTAAATAAATCACTTTATTTCATTAAATCATAATCTTCCTTTAATTAAATAAATTAACCTTTATTTAATTCAAATCTAATGTCATCATCCCTTTTAATTTAATAAATCAAACTTTATTTAATTAAATCTAATATTCATTATTCCTCCCATTTGGTTTAAATAAATTCAAAAATCTAAGTCAAATGTCAAATCAAACTAATCTCCATCTAAGTTAATCAAATCCTAATTAACTCTAACTCTAATCCATCAAATCCTCTAGATTTTGCAACTTGCACAAGTAAATCAATTTAATTGATTTATTAATTCTTCTATTTTCATTCAAAAAGGCATCTCTTTGGAATACTCCTCCATTTTGAAATCTCCCTCCCAAAGGGACTTGTCCTCCAACTTAGCATTTATAACTCTTACAAGTCCTTTTTCTTGAGCCAAGTGGCATTAACTCCACTTCCACATCTTCCTCCACAAGCCATATTTCAAATTTCAAATTTCCACCTAATTGCATTTATTTGCACATTGATAAAAATGTGCTCCACCTCTCTTCAATAGCATGTTGACAAGTGGCACGTTGCTATTGGTTCATCTTTAATCCCACATTCTTCATGTTTTGCATTCCTCCATCCTTCTTTCCTATAAATTGGGAGCTTTTCTATTGATTTTGGATCCACAATCTGAGGCATTTTGCACTGTTCATTACTTGATGCATTTGAGTTCATCCACATTTTCATCCAAGATCTTATCAAGGGTTGGGAAAGGGCTACTTTCCACATCAAAGTACCACCAATCCACTATGGGATAGGTATGATTCATGTTTTCATATGCTTTTATTTAGTTTTTCTTGTTCCCTAGGTTGCATATTTAACATGATTAAATATCTCATAGAAATGTTAGTTTTACTTACTTTAAATGGACTAACGATACTAATGTTGTTCATTGTTTGAAGTTTGTGAAATTTAGTGTTTACATCTAGCGCTAGAAGGAGGGTAGTTGTGCTCTGTGTCTTAATTTGTTTTATCTCTTCTTGCAATTTTTTTGTTGCTTCATCACTTTGCTAATTTTGCTTCAAACATTATGATTGGTTATCTTTCCCTTTTCTTGGGCTTAGATATCCAAGTCTCAAGTGTCTTCAACTTTTGAATATAAATTTCTTGATTCTTCTATGTATACTCATCAGATATATTTGAAATACTCTCTATGTTCAATTTTTAAATGTTCCTTTGCATTTAGTCAAATATTTGTTGTGTAAGTTGTGACTTTTTGTTTAATTCGTTGAAATTTATGACTGACTCGGATAAAATCAAGGGTAATTTTATGCACTATAGATTCTACTATGTGTAACTTCGTTGGAAATATATGCAGCCATTGTCGATCTAGTGGAGGAATTTTCACTTATTTTATGGAGTCCGCTTGCTCACACTTAACTCACACGTTCTCGTTGTAGCCTGGGAGTGCAACTTTGTTGTTAAGGTTTCCATATAGGCGGAGAAACTAAGTCAGTATATTGTCTTAATCACTTAGTCACATTCAGCTTTTATCACTCAGTCGTATCCACAAAACTTTTTTTCACTATGCTTTGCGTTGGATTTTATCTTTTCCAATTTATGTGACTTGGTTTCCCTGCATTCACTATGAATTATGTGTATTCTCCTTAAGTCCCTCATTGTACAATTCATATGCTCTAAATTCAAGCTTTCGGGTGCATTGCACAGCTTTGTCAACATCTGTAGTGAATTAAAACATCAGTTCATCACTGGCTCGTCTCGTCGGTGCATCACATCAATATTGAGCCTCACTATTTGCACATCAAATCACCATTGTAAAAGCAGATCTTACACACACAATCATAACTTATAGTGTTGATTTCATGCATTTGTTTGATGTCTTCACGGTTTAAAGTCTTTACTGCATTTAATTTGGCACGCGAGGTAAGGGTATGCGGAATGACATACGTTAGGATCTTATATTTGTCGTTCTATATGCCATGCGGTATATTCAGGTATTTCCTTCATTATATTGTTGACTCAAGTGTTTATATATGACATTTTATATCGAATGAAGTGTGATGAAATTTATCCAGGGTGCAGATAGCAAATCATACATGGTTTATATTGGAGGAAGTAGAGAAATTTCTTATATATGCTTGTTTGGTGTACTAAATCTGCTTTAACTAGGTCACATGTACTAAATCTCAGCTTGTTGGGCGTACTAAATCTATTTTAACTCATCGATTAATGCATTAGATTCCAACATAAAATCTCTTTTTTTTAAAAAAATTGATTTAATGCATTAGGGAGGATACTGGTCAAAGGTTGTGGAATTCGATTTTACACCTGCCAATTGCATTTGCTTAAAAGCATTTCTAATGCCCTCTCTGAAAGCTTTTTCAATTCAATTTTGTACCTGCTAATCGCATTGGCTCAGAAGTTTAAGTTTCTTATGTCTTTCAATAAATCTTTTTTTGCGCAGGTCTTACGCCCTCTCAACAAGTCTTTTTTGTGCAAGTCCTACATTCATTGCATTCTGCCAAAAGCTGTGGAATTCGGTTTTACGCCTGCCAATTGCATTAGCTTGAAAGCTTCACTTGACTACTACAGAGGCATATAAATACAACATAATCATTACAAACTTGTACGCTAGGGATGACAGGCTATGAATGCACGCCGTAAAGTTTATTTTCTATTCAAATAAACTTCCAGTTGTGTGTGCCATCAATCACCTCATTTTTTTCTCCTTGTTGAGTTGGTTTCATTCATTTAAGTTGATAAAATTAATATAATATGTTCTATGTTCTTGTTGATAGGTTTGATGACAAAGTGTAAGAGTGTTATGTGAATTGAAAGAAAAAAAGAAGTCGATTAGAGTTGTTAATATTTCTAACAATTTTAATTGTTCTTAAACTATCGTTTCTTGACTTGACATGCTTGCAGTATAGAGAGTATTTAATAATTTTATCTCTTTGCATTATTAATATCTTGGGATAGTGTACTGTGCAGGCTTGTCATGAATATAGCCTCCTATTAATCTACTCATAGTAGGTTGTGTAGTTAAGGTTGTAAATGCTAACTTGGTTGTTCACTATATAAGTTATGTGCCTACCTTCCCAGCTGTTGGAAAGAATTTAATGTTGAGCCCTTAATCAACGCCAAGCAAAGGTTAAGTATTAATAAGGAGATTATTGGTTTTGACTAATATTGATGAATAGGATTGAGATATGTTCAGCGTCCATTGAGATATGTCTGATAAAGATATGTTTTGAGATCGTGTCTCAGGACTTCAATTCCCTTTGATCTGCCTTCTAATGCTTACTAATGCTTGTATGAAAGGGATAAAATATTTATATCTTTTGTAGAAGATTGAAGTTCCACACCCTTGGTGTTTGTGCTTTCTGCCAATTGGCTGAATTTAGTAGATATCTACAAATCTGCATAGTTCCTTGAAGATTTTAGAAAGGTTGTGGTTGAGAAGAAAAACTCAAATTATGCAGCATTTCATTCATTTTGAGATCATTGTACGGTAGGATTTTAAGATTGTACAGCTTCGTGGGGGTTCATCAAATCTAATTTTTTAGCTATGACCATTGTTTTCTATTTTATAGCTACTTTACATGACAGGGGTAATTTCTTTGTGATAATGCATTACTACATTGATTCCTTGCAATAAATCTCATTTTTAAGATTTTACTTTGTACTATTTGCAGGGAGGATTGCATAAAGAAGGTTGACATTGGAATTGAGAAAAATCAAGTAGATTGGAGTTGGAGAATTAAACTTAAACTTGAAAAAAGCATTTCTTAATGCTTATTGTAATAGCCTAGGGCTTTCATTCTTGCTTTTGTTTTCTATTTTAGGACAACTCACTTCTTTTTGGGGTTTAAAATTAACCATTGATTCAATCTTTTCAAGTTGGTTAAAAAGAACCTTAGAAACTCACTACATTTGATTTTGGGTTTTAAAAATTGAACAAACAACTTCAAACACTTCATCTTGGTGTTATAAAAAGAACCCATTATTGCTTTTGAGGTCTAAAATGAATATGTCTTTCATGTTTTGTAATCTTTTTTACAAACTAATATCATTCATAAGGCGTATGCACTTCTCTCGTGCTTCATGGAAATCTTGAAAATCAAAAGTCTTTTTGGTGATATTAAGTTGTATGAAATATTGCCTCCACACTTCAATTTGGGCTCTTAAAAATTGAACAAATCTTGCTAGTGTGAGTGAGTACATTGCATGTGTTCTCTCTTTGTTCAAGCAAACAAAGATTGATTGAACTACAAATGTGCTTATTCACTTTTGTTTACCTTTAGAGGGCCTGCCTTGGTGGGAAAAGGTACTCACCCCAAGGGAACGACCCAAGCAGTAATGAGCATAAGCTAGGCTCTTCCGAACTAGTATACAAATTTGTGGTTGCAAGGAAAGTTTGCAATCAACTTAGTGATGCATGATAGCTCTCCCCCAATATCTTTATAATGTGTATAGCCATTGTTCTAAGGGTTGGGAGGCCTCTTAAGGGATTTTATCATCGTGTCCTTTGAACTGGATGCACTTATTACGAACCCTTGTTTAGTAGCCAAAAATCCCAATATTTGTTGGCGTGCGGAGGTCAGACCTTCGGAGTTGTCCCACATACTTGTGATTCTTTGTAGAGATGAAAATTTCATCATGGGAGATTCATGAGAACTGAAGCTTGGCTGACCCATAGAAGTGAGTGTTGTGGAGGGGATCCAGTGTAGTCAAGCTTCTAGTCATCTGCTTTGAATAAGCGCAACTAGATTTATCCAAGTGGGAACTCAACAAATATTTTTGCTTCCATCCTAGGGTCAGTTAAACACTTTGCTTGGATCCAAAATCTTGAAAACAAACATTTAACAAGGTCATCAAATTTTAAACCCTTTAGAGTAGGAAAATACCTTTGAAAAGTCCAAGTATTATTGCTCGTCCCTAGGGATTTATCCTTAGAGGCTTCTAAATATTTGGGCCTATTTCTCAATTTGTTTTCTCCAAAGTCAACATAAGGAAACTATGGCTTTGACTTCTTGATTCTCACATAATGGACCTTGTGGAATGAAATAATGTCTTGGCATAGACATTTAGTTTGAAACTTAAGTAAGACAAGTGGATGTGGTAAAAAGCAAGTCATTAATCAAGATTAACTCAAATTGAACCCCACACATGTGCTTGGTCTCTTTTTGGTCATATGGTTTTCCATGCAAACATTTCTCTTTTGGTTTGAACTACTCATAGGGTAAAGTATGTTCTTCACTATCTTGGTCTTGTAAACAAGGTTCTCCTTAGGTTCATTTAGGATCAAATCAAACACTTCATCCATCCCAAACATTTATCATCTCCATCCCACAAACAACTTTAGAGCTTTGGAAACATCATTCTAGACTTGGATACATCATTAAACCAAATCAAAATCACCTTGTTTAGTTAGGAGTGTGAGAATGCATCCTTTCTCATACCTCTAGTTAAATTAGCACCTCTTTGAACAAGTTTATCGTAAAGATCACATATAACATCTTAGGATTCACAAGTTCATTATCTAATCAAAACAATGAAAATCAAATCCTAAAGTTTAGCATTGATCCAAAGTTCCTAAAAGTTCAACACCCATATCACTCCCCCCTTTCATGTTTTATCTCATCATTGGTCCTAAATCCCTTAGAGGTCAAACAAGGCCAAAACACAAGAAGAACATGGAATATAAATTTGCTCCATACATCATGAGTGATCTAAGTCAGCCAAACTATCAAAACCTTACAAAACCAATGGAATATCAAAACTCACATTTATACAATCCATACATGGGATCATTATCTCCTACAAAGCTCAACGGTACAACAAATGTGGGTATTCCAATCTAAATTTTGGAACACCTTTCCCTATGGTAGATTTAAATCAAAATCCAAACCTACAAATCTATCAACCAAACAATTAGGACATGAGTCTTCAACAAAACAACATTATCCCATCCAATCCATACATGCCAAATGTGAATATACCAAATACAAGTTTACCAAACATGAAAATTTCAAACCCAAACTTGGTAAACTTTGGGATAGATATGTTTGTGAATCATACAAATTTTGTTCAAAGTCCAAACAATATGTTAACGACTCCATGTATTGATCCAAGTCAAGGTAACACCATGCAAAATCAAAGTTACCTAAATCAAGGTAATGTGATTCCCAACCACCAATGTTCAAATTCAACTATAATGCCAAATCTAAACATCATCCCAAATCAAAAAAAAATCCAAAAAAAATTTGTCCATGATCCTATACAAACACCACAAGTATACATTCCAAATCTGCATGAACAAAAGCCAAAACAACTATATCAAGGGTGTCCAAATTTAATGTGAGAACTACCCAAACCCCCTAATTACTTTTAGGTTATCACTTGATTAAACTCTCAGTGAGTTACCCTGGTGCCCCTTTGTGTGTTGGACCCCCACTGAGAGCCACTCTCCTACTGACAACTAGGAAACCAATAAAATCAAATAGCAAGGCCAGTTGCACAATCCCAACATCTCATTTACAAGCACAAAAGGGCGAGACATAAATCATGTCGCTCATAAGTCCAAATCAAGGTGGTGAACACAGCGTGCAAGGCTAATAACCCTCGCAATCATACGATACAAAACAACCATATCAAATGGAACACGAAGAATCCCATCAAGAAGAAATTTCCTTATAGGCCTCTGGAAGCCTCCTATCATACGCCTCACAGAATAACTTAAATATTAGAGTAAAATCCATAATCTATACCAATTCAATAAATGTTCACATCAACAGTGACTTCCACAAATACATACTTACATTCATCCCAAACAATAATTGTGCGACCACTCAACCCAAAAGAAACATAGAATACACAAATAACCTTCAACGCAACTGTTTCAAACTCATATTATTTCCAATAAGATAATTTTATTCCCTATGACTAAACTTCCATTTATCTTAAATACAGATGCATCCTTTCTTATTTAATGTATATTCATCCCCTTTGTAATCTTTTACTTTGATATAACACTTACTCATATGTTCCTTTATATATATATATATATATATATATATATATATATTTATATGTGTTGGTATATAAATGTATATTATATATATTTACATTTATATATATATATATATATATATATATATCCTTATATATATATATATATATATATATATACATGTAAAATATATTTATCTATCTGATGTTAAATCGAATTATATTAAAATGAACTCATAAATAATATATTTATATATCTATTTCAACAAAAATATTTATTTAGAACTATATATATATATATATATACAACTCCTAACCAAGACTCAAAAGACTACGTAGCTGAAATTATATTACAATTCCATTTCAATAGTGTTGAACCAAATCAGGTTAAAGCTAATGAAATAACATTAGGAATATATATACATATCGAATTTTAAGTCCATTATTCCTATTTCACTTAAGCTTACTAAATCCCAAACAACACATGGAAGGATATGTATAACACAAGGTAATCTAAAAACTTAAAAGTGCTGAGAGATTGCAATCCAGAATTACTAAATCGATTTTGTGCTATCATAGAGAGAGCAAGAAGGAAACTATGGAACCTTGTATGATCAGAGGGATTTTGTTGGTTACAAGCAATCAACTGTACATAAGCACACTCACACACTGTTAGCCTTCGAGCCACTGGAGTTAACCCATTTAAGGCGCATGATGGACCATGAGTACACCAAGAGAAAAGAGGGGTAGCTGGCACTTACATGCCACTAAATGGAAGTCAATAGATATCAAGGGAAAAGAAACACCGAGATCTTAATCCTATCGGCTCACACAGGCCAAACCACTACTGGTAACCAAGAAAACAACGACTAAATGGATTTGAGCTATCGGTTAGGAGAGAGTAACGCCAAGAAGGATTATGACTACATAAGATAGCAATTGCAATGAATGGTATATAATTGTCAATGATCAACTGTCGGTGCTAACAAATAGTGACTCATCAGACAACGAATATGAATCCGCCTACAACAGATTACAAGTAGACAGTTGAACACATATTAACGCATATAAAAATGTATGAGGTTCGCATGGGAATATTTACATATAAATATATATATCGCAAAATGATTAATATCGACCAAACGAAAAGGAAAATACCAAATTTTATTTTACTGCAGTAAATGACTTCCTGATCATGCGTATTGTGCCCTTTCAGATAACACATGATGTACAAGAAAGAAGGAAAACTTAAAGTTTAGACGAAGGTTAGCTCCATATGACAATGTAAATGGAGATAAATTCGACAGATTCTCAGACGTATCTACAGATGACATCGAAGATAAATATAACTCATCGATATTCCTAGGTATTTGAACAGTAAACGAATTCTCCTTCCATGCGAATGACTAAAAAGCTATCTCATGTTTCAAAATTTAATACCATATGACAATCCACAAAGGGCACAAATGATTTAAAACTACAATCAAATTTCACTAAGTTCACAATCGGTTTTTATCCTAGGCCTTCTTTTCAAATTTAAAGACAGAACACCAAATGGAAAAACTTCCCAGCGCTGAAGAATACGATTAATCTGACTCACCACCAAAAAGGCTCGAACTAAGCTCTAACTAAGCTGGAAATGTAACGAATGGGCTCGGCTTCGTTAGAGATAACCACAGTGCTCAAAGATAAAAATTTATATACAATAGGAAGACAGTACAAGGCGACTGTATCCAAAATCGGCTTGGCTATTTGCATGCACGAATGCATTGATAGCTAAAAAGAGATTTAATTTTAATCGGTCAAGCAAGGCAATAGCAGTCACACAAACGAAGCTTTCTAAACTAAAACAATTTATATCACCCAGGAAGTCAAGCCACGGCTGGGAGGAGAATGACCAACTGGTAAAGAGGGAAATTTCAAAAAAATGATACACAAGCCTGTGATAAACGTGTTGAATTCCGAACAAAAGATAAAGAATTAGAGGTTTTTCCTCAATAAGGAATTAAGAATTTTCCAATTCAAATGTTCAAGAACTACAATCGATTTGGGAAGAAATATAGGGCAAGAAACTAGAAAGCAGTCAAAATTTCACAACACAATGGTTTGAACACAAGATTCTCGTTTCTACAATTTTCTAACCATGAATTTTCTGAAGATTCTTTTTCTAAAATTTTCTTAAGTTCAGAACTAATTAAGCAAGAGTCAAAGATTTGCAATGTCTCCAGTCTAGTATTCTTTTTCAAAACAGAAAGAAAAGTAGAAGGGAAATAGAGGAACCTAATTAGTTGGCTGGAAATTGAAGTAGAAATCATTTCTCCAATTTGCAACCCCAAATTTCTTCAAAACTTTTCTCAACTCTAAGTCCCCAAATCTAGAGTTTCCAAAATCCCAAGAGCATTTTCAAGAACCAAAGAAAGAAAATTTAAGAACCTACAACTCTCGGCTACCAAATCCCCAAATCTTCCAAGAACAACTTTGGAGCTTCACCAATTCCCAAAAAAATTTCAAAAACAAAGCAAGTTTTCAAGAAACCCCCAAAAAGATATCCATGACAAGAATGCCCATTTAGTTTTTTTGCATCCACTACTCTTATAGGGGAGAGGGCCCAGTAGTCGTGCACCCTAACTTTGCGCTTCTAATTATCCTACGTCGAAATTTCAAATCACTCCCAATTTTTTACAGCAGCTTACTTGGCAAGTTCTCTGCTTATAACTAAGGTTTCAGGGCCACATCATCAAATATGATGCCACATCAGCATGCGTTTTTGTCAAGGTGTCCAAAAAGGCCCCAAAAAATAGTGAGACCAATTCTCGTGCATTACATCATGAGTAGTTGAGCGCTGATGTGGTATCACATGATTGGTTGCTTTTTAGATTAAAAGCATACATTTTGTTTAATTATGGGTAGTCAAATCACAACTATTGGACATTATATAAACGACTATTGGGTATTATATTTACGATTGGGTGCGTGACTATTGGACCCCGCACGACTATTGGGCCCTCTCCCCTAATTAACTTCTTTCTAGAACTTTCCTTCCACTTCTAATTTTATTTAATTTATTTTCTCTTAAAATTTAGCCTTATCTTTATCTTACATACATTATTCCATTAATTTAATGATTTATTATTTTTATTTCACATAAAGTTTGACACAATAATAATATTTATATTATTTAATTATTTTGTTTTAAACAATAAATCCTAATTTATGAAAATTTAGATAAACAATTCTACAATATTATTTTAATTTACTTCTTTTGATTAAATATAGGCTTTTATCTTTATAATCTTAAATTAACGACATAATCAAACAAGACACTAACCATGAGCTTAACTCAAATGGACAGACCAAGTCTCATACGACAACATGATCAAGATGAAGCACGGAGGGCATTACACAAGAAATGTTAACATCATTTGATCCTATGGTTGAAAACATCCTTCCACCACATTTGTTGAAAAAAATGATCAAGATCTCTCCATCAATTAGCACCTTGAAGATTTTTCTACCCCATCCGATGATCAACTCAACATGCATCAAGAGTCACTTTTTAGCCATTATCACAACCCCTCAAACAATTATCTATTTCAAGGAGTGTTAGAATTACTTGATCCTATTGACATAATCCACGATCCATTGACCAATGATCATGTTGAAAATATCTCTACATCACTTAAAGATTTAGAGGACATATCTCAAGAATTCATTCCAAAATATGATCAACATCTTTCACCAAAGTCTGGAAATGGTCCTTTCCAAGACATATTGACATCCTTCGACCTCATGGTTGTAGATATTGAAGGAATATTCAACTCCATACTTGATCCAAATTCACTCAAAGATCAAGAGGATATTGAGTCGCTTCCTATGCCTGATGAAGATATCCAATAACTCTTTATAAGCAATCCATCCTTTGAAATTGATCCATGTCAAGAACTTGATCCAAAGCATGTTGAAAGAAATTCCAAAATCATTCAAGATCAAGAATTTGTATCTCCACGATACTAAAATGATCTAATGGACACTCTCCAATCTATACAAGATGTTGCAAATGATGATCATATCCATATAGCACATATTCATCCATTTACCCATGAGATGCTTACTCCTAATGGACATGTAGATGATCTTCATTCAAAACAAGAGTCTCATACTCTTGATATCATTACCAAGGGACAAGAGTCTCCTACTCTTAACATTTGTACACATGATCAAGACACAAAAAAATATAAAGACATATCAAAAATGGGTCATGAAGAGGGCTTCTACAGTAGTTGTGAATCGGGAACATCTTGTGAAGGAATATAAAAAATGAATCATAAGGAAGAATTTTATAGGGATAGTGTTGGATTTTGTTGATATGTGGTTGTCATTGATGTCAACACTATTGGCATTAATGTCTTTAAGGTTGTATATGTTGAGGATATTGAGAAAATTGTAATAAAATAAGTTACATGTTGTCAGTGGTGCAGTGAAGTTCAATATGTTGGCTAGCTCACTATATTGATGATTAGAGGTTTTGGATTAAAGGGTTTCTTGTTGAGTATATCTAGTTTATCCATGCAAAGTTTTAGAGATCCACATGAAAATTTGATTGAGTTATGAGTATTTTTATTTTGACAGTTGTTATGTTGATTTAGTTGTTCCTGAAATATGATGATGTGATTCTAGTAACTTGAGTTGTTGGGGATGCTTCTGTAGTGATTCATGATGCTCGTGGATGTTTCTAGATCATGCTCTATCTATGTTGTACATCCACATTGATCGTTGTGCTCGCGATTGGTGATTTTATTTTGTGTGTTCAAGTTTTTCATGTTCATGGCCGGCAGGGTGATTGTAGCGTGTTGTAGATCTTCGAGGCATAATTTTTGAATGTGGTTCGTGTTCGAGGATATTTTTTTGGGTCTTCACTATGTTGTGGCTCACATTGGTTGGTGCACATTGAAATTTTTTTATTGATTTGGGTTAGAAGTTTGTATTCATTTTATTTTTTGTTGAAGCTGACATGTAGATGATATTATCCCTAGTTGTGGATATATATGAGTTATTATTTTATCATTTGGAGGAGTGTGTGTGCGAAGTGTGTGAGTCTTGTGTACGAATAATATTCTAATCATTCAAAGGAAAAAGCAAAGTGTGAAGAAGAGTGAGCAGAGTTTATGTGTTTAACCAAAATTGTAATCAGGCATTAGCAGATGCTATTTTCTCAGTTCAAAATCTTGTGGATGTAATCCAAATGTTTTTGTAAGACAGTGTGTCTTCCTATTGGGCAGAAAACCTTTTTGTATTTAAGCAGTGAGCTCTAGGCAGTGTGCTTGAATGCATGTGCATCTCCCATTTACAATTCTTTATACTTTTAACAGAGTATAATCTTGTGGACTAACCTCCACCGTGGTTTTTCCCCTAACAGGGTTTCCACGTAGAAAATCTTGGTGTTATGTGTTTTTGATGTGGTGATGGTTTATGTTTTCATGTTTATATATCAAATCTGAGAATAAGTTTAATAAGTTTAATTTATGTGACAACTGATTCACCCCCACCCCTTCTCACTTGTTTTCCCTTGTGTTGCCAACAGACAGTGAATCATCGACACCTCTTGAATAAGCATTAAAAGTTGATATTTCACAAGATCAATCCAAAGATATGAATCAGGAAGTTATTCCACTTATGGAGGATCCTATCACTTATAAACTTGGATCACTTACCTTTTTTAGGGAAACTTATCTTATCAATGAAGAATCTATCATCTTTGAAGATCCACAACAAAGCAGAGAAGGATTGGCACCTTGCTTCCAAGGTAAATCATATCCTATTGCAAATAAAATGTTTCAATGAATGAATTATCAAGGAAGAGGATTAGACCTACATGAACAGGGTATCCTATAACCAGTGTAGATTATTGGCAATCCTACGCATCAAGGTCTTGGTTATTTGACAAGTAAGGGATCTAAAAAATTAGTGATACCTCTATAATATTGGGGTAAATTATGTCTCAAGCAAACGTCAACATAGGGAGCACAAAGAATCCTTATGGTGAAACCAATGCCAATACTACAACCAGCCACGTCACGAATCTTCATCCACCCATCACCCCATCCACGAATTGGGACCAATATCAAAAGAAAGAGTTAAATCAAAGCACAAAGAATGTTATCAAAGAAAAAGAAGTTGAGCAGCATAATGGACAAATCAAATACACATGGATACCAATGAATACAAAGAAAGATTATCCTTATCAAACTCCATTAGTCAAAGAAACTACGGGGAAAAATAAAAAAGGGAAATGTATCCATCAAAGACATCCACAAAAGAAAAAGCAGGCTTCTCAAGCAATGTACAAAGTATATCAAGTAGTTGGTCCTAATTCCATGCACACTTTCGTATCCACCCATTATTGCTCATCTTCCCAAGTTTGGAGAGTCAAAGGTTCCAAAATGTCAACCAATCCATCTCCTATTCCTGAACACGATCCACTATCCACTCCTACATGCATGGTATCCAATTCTTACATTGACCATGTATTGGCAGCAACCCTTCATCATAAGGATTCAAAAGACATTCTATTGCGATGTGTGCATAAAGACAATTAACTTTGGTATCAACAAAGTAGATCAGGAATCTCAAAAGTTGTCTTCAAGTGCACGTATCTTGGCAAAGTAGCTTCTTCAAGAAGGATATCAATGGAACATTATGACAGAAGCATCTACATCGACAACACCAGGTGGTTCAACATGAGCTTGAAATCTTTTAGAAAAATAAAAAAAATCAAAAACATGATTAAAAACAATAAAGAAAAAAATCGTCCTCTAGTGAAAACCACATGGGCGGCGCTTTGGGTAGGTACCATGATGAAAACCTAGCAAACAGGCATCATGAGTAGAATCGAGCATCATATGGATCTATTTAGGTGAAAGCATCTTATCTCATCCATAATAAATCCAACATTCCATCCATCTCATCCATAATAACTCCATTCATCCATGAACCATTTATCCAATCCATTTTCATTCATCTACATCCATTTTCCAAATTATCTTGATCTTGGCAAAGCTTGGTGCACACTTTAAACTTGCTTATGGTAAACATCTTGACATGAGTCATTTCCATTGATCCTATCCTACCCAACATTATCTTTATTACGAAGTTACTATCCAAATAAGCATCTCCTCTTATTTGAACACCTTATCTTATTGTGTAAGATAATCCTTATGCATCCATCCCTCCAACCATCCAAGCATCCACCCAAGGCATTCCAAACATTGCTAGACATTGGGGGTAGATATTTACATCTTGCTTCGAGAATAAATCGTGATCTATATCTTCCAACTTATGTGGTGTTCCGAACATTGGCAAACGTAAAATCAAAATTTTCAAGCATTTGTGATCCAAAATCCAAATCACTAGCCCATGGAACATTTTGATGAGAATATGTTCCTTATCAAGTTTTATCTTTAATCGAACATCGATCCAAACAATCAATATCAATTGTATCACATTAGCTCATTCCAGCAAACTTTGTTCCAAACCAAGCTTCAAAATCTTGATCAATCAAATCCAATCAATCCATCATCATCTTGGGATATCCTTCCCAATTCTTGTGTTGCTTAACACTATCCTTGCATTATCGTGTATCCTCAACAGCACCGGTATCATCATCAATCCATCGATCCCATCAATCAACCTTTAGCCTGGTTTCTCAAAAAATCCCAAAATAGATCACTAATACGGTCATGCATAATTCATATCCAAATTGTCAAACCAAGAAAATCCAAAACATCTAAAATACATTAAAAACCAAAACCAAAGTCGAAACCAAAAACATCAAAATATTGCATTTGAACTACGCTATCTCCTAATCCTAACGAGGGTAAGGCTAATCTTTTGATCAGCTCGGTGATACAAAAAACACAAAACGCTTTAAATAACCTGCAAAAACAGCTTCCCAAACATCAAAACATCCGTATATTTGAAAAAATCCATTTGTCCTGATTTCTACAATAATCTCTGCATCCATAATAAAACGTAATCTGTCAGCACTCACTCCTTTTAGCAATAAGCAAACAAAATGTCCACAAATAACTGAAAGAGCCCCAAATGCAAAATCAAAATTGAAATAACAAACTTTTAAATGCAAAATCAAACTCTTGATCATTTGCAAACATGTCAATCGAGCTTATATCAATAACCTTTCAAACAACCTATCAACTTGCCACCATCCACTAACATGTCCTAGGATGCATCCTTCCTACAATGGGCATTATCTTTGGAAAACACTTTGGATACTTATCCTAAACAAAACAAATCCCTTTGGTTGTAGGTATGAAGAACATTGGCTTGTTTGTGCACTTGATCTTTTCTTTTGATTTATCTTATTGTGCTCATTCCAATGACCTCTCAATGATGTTTATCAAAACAATTTAAAGAGAAAAGAATGGGGCATTGATCATTATCTTTTTATTTGTTGTGCTTGTAAGATATTAGATTGTAATATAACTTGGCGAATACTTGCTTTGTTAGATGTGTATGGAAGGTGTTTTGGACAACTTGTTGACTATTGCATTGATAGGTTATACCTTTCCGTGTTTTGGTCTGAGATGTTTGAAATTTCTGAAATGCATCCTAGCAAAGTTTCCATATGTTAGGTGTGAACAAGAATACCCCTATCTATTTGTCAAGTCAAAGTATATCATACTAGGTACAACGCCATCCTAGTTCTTTATACCTTGATGCATCGTATCTATGTGTGTTATCAAACATAAGGTAAGTAAGCCCTTTTAAAATCCCAATTCCTAATAAGCAATACATCATCATCACTCATCATCATATCTAATAAAGTCTTAATGACTAATGGAATTGTTAGACTTTTGCATCATCTCAGACTTCAGGGTTCATCCATCTTGTTCTTCTACTTCTATCCATCTTATACTTCTTATTCTTCTATCTTTACTAATATTTCTATCCAAGTATCAAGTGAGTGTAATATATCAAAATATACATGAGGCTACCCATGGCCGATCAACTATCTACATCATCAAAATTGTCTACATCAAACTTTT